>CM069863.1:182388329-182393329 GCA_036172795.1 Pelodytes ibericus | reverse complement strand
ATGAGGGCAGCCATCAAGTCTTTTGTCAGGTGTGCAGGTCCATGTGCCCATTGGACAACTGCTGGATATAAATTTTTAGGAAGGCAGAATTTAAAGTTGTTGTAGTATATTCCGTCCTTTAGGACAGCCCCTCTCTTCTTCCATTTCTGGATTTCTTCGGGGGTAATTGCGGCTTGCTGTTCCCGCAAAATTCTTAGATCAGTAGGAAGGGTCTGTAGGGTAAAAATAGGAACTTCTTCTTGACCGGACACTTCTTTATCCACTTCCTGCAAATTTCTTGCTGCTTGCTTAGCAGCCTGATCAGCCAAATGGTTGCCCTTTGCTTCATCTGTATCCAACTTCCCATGTGCCTTGACTTTCAAGACGGCCACTTCTTCAGGGAGTAGGAGGGCATCCATTAGTTCCTTGATTGCAGAGCTGTGTTTGACTGGTGTACCGGCAGTGGTAAGAAATCCTCTCGTCTTCCAAATGAGGCCGAAGTCATGTGCCACACCCAGGGCATATCTTGAATCTGTATAGATGTTGGCACGTTTTCCTTCGGAGATTTTGCATGCTGAAGACAGGGCTTGTAATTCAGCTTCTTGTGCAGACATTGCTGGCGGTAGAGATGATGATTTGATAACTTCATCTGTTGTGGTCACGGCATATCCTGTGTGGTATTTTCCTTCTTCATCAGCATACCTTGAACCATCCACAAACAGAGTGAAGTCAGGATTTGTTAATGGATTCTCATGTACAGTTGGAAGATGTATTGTTTCCATTTTCATTTGTTCAAAACAGTCATGAAGTGTCTCTGGGTCATAGTTATTCACTATGACCAGGTCTTGGAATTCATTTTCCAGGAAATGGCGTGGCCATGCTTCAAGAAGGTCAGTTGTTGGGTACTTGACAATGCCATTTTCCTGTAGCTTTGATTCATCCATGGTGGCCCATAATTTTGCCATGGGCCCAAGATCATTCCATGATTTTGTTTTCAACTTGGTAACAGGGACATGTGGAATAGCAGTATCCCAATGACGGTACAAGTAATTGAGTTCTGGGGGTAGTTGGATCAGGACCATGCTATTGCCTTCAGAATCACAATAGAAGTCTTGGGCAGTGAGTTTCACCTCCACCCAGTGGTAGAGTTCATCTTCATAGCAAGGTTCAGGAGTGATGTTTGGCTTGTACCATGTGGTACAGAAGGCATATCCTGGACCCTCACAGAGAGGTGTTTGTTCTTTATAAAAGGTTAAATCAGGATGCATTCTCTTGATGGTCCCAGTGAGAAGAAAAACATAGGTTTCATCCATGATAAACCCATAGTGGATACCCCCCTCAGGGAGTGGAAGAAGAGTGGATGGATTAAGAACTTGACATCTGTGTATGGTAATGTTGTCAGGCAGCAGGAGATGACACTGTAAACGTAGGTGTCTAGCGGGAGACACATGCTTGAGCTGAACTTGGTTGATGATGGCAGAGATGTCATGAGGGGCCAATACAACCAAGGGGTGGCCAAGGACCAGGTCTGCAGTTCTTTCAATAAGTTCCCTTGCAGCAAAAACAGCTCTAAGACATGAAGGGGTCCCTCTGGCCACGATATCCAGCTGGCAGGAGAAAAATCCAATAGGCCTCTGGCGGCCTCTTAAATCATTTGTTTGGGTAAGTACTCCTGTAGCATGGCCTTGTCTTTCAGAGACAAATAATTTGAAAGGCTTGGTATAGTCTGGCAGGGCCAGAGCAGGAGCAGATGCAATGGCACGTTTTAGAGTATGAAAATTGTCCAGTGCTTTATTGGTCAGGCAAAATGGGTCTGACTTGAGTGCATCATAGAGTGGTTGCATAAGCAGAGAGGCTTCTGGGATCCATGCTCTGCAATAGGAAATGAGGCCTAAGAAGGCATGTAGAGATTTTGAGGTCTTTGGAGGTGGAATATCCAGTACGGCTCTTACTCGGTCCCGCGTGAGATGTCTGGTACCTTGAGATAGGCAATGACCAAGGAAGAGTACTGTGGATTGACAGAATTGCAGCTTGAGACGTGAAGCTTTGCATCCTTGTTCTGCCAGATAGCAGAGGAGACTAATTGAACAGTCTTCAGTTGTAGGTATGTCATCTCCACAGAGTAATAAATCATCCACATACTGGAGGAGTACAACCTCTGGATGGTCTGTTTGCCATGGTTCAAGGATGGAGCACATGGCTTTTGCAAATTGACTTGGAGAGTTTTGTGCCCCTTGAGGCATGACAGTCCATGTATACTGTTGCATTTCATGAGTGAAGGCAAACAGATATTGGCAAATAGGATCCAGTGGAACACTGAAGAAGGCATTAGCCAGGTCAATGACTGTGAAGTATTTTGCAGATGGTGGGACGCCAGAGAGCAGAGTGTGAGGGTTTGGCACAATAGGGGTGTCCAGGACAGTTGCTTCATTGACAGCACGGAGATCCTGAACCATTCTGTACTTCTCTGGTTCACCTTTTGGAGTTTTCTTCTTCACAGGAAATAATGGAGTGTTGCACTTTGATACACATTTTACAAGAGCACCCTTCTCCAAGAGTGCTTTGATTTGAATTGAAATAGCTGCAGCTTGAGTTGGTTTTAAAGGATATTGTGGTTTCCTTGGTAATTTTGCTCCTGGAATGAGCTTTACCACCACAGGCGGGAATTCTTAGGTGACCTATGTCCTCTGGGCCTGAGGACCATAATTTGGCAGGTACCTTTGTTTTTAGTATATCAGGAAAATTGGACCTCTGTTCCTTTGCTTCCCCACGGGGTTCTTCTAAATGCAGCATTAGAGGTAGGGAGCACAAGGCTGAGGTGTCTGATTCGGATAGAGGAGTAGACAATTCCACTTGTCCATCTGGGGTGAAGGTGATAGATGCCTGCAGGTGTGAGAGGACATCAGCGCCTAACAGGTTAATTGGGCATGTGGAAGATCTCCTAGGAGTCTGGGCAGATTCCAGACCTCTAGCAACTAAGATTAAGGTATCTAGAAAGACTACCTTATATTCAGGGCGTGCAGCAATGATTCCCTTGCGTATAGAGTCTTTTACACCTTGGACAAATGCACCTGACAGCATTTGTGAATGAATCTTGTCAGTAAGGTCAAAACCCAAATCTGTAAACATTTGAAACAGTCTTGCATGAAACCTTTCCACTGATTCTCCTTTTTCTTGTATAATATCAGTAAGGAAGCGTGGAAAGGAGCTGCATTAGGGTTAAGGGAGTAAGTGGCGGCCATGTTGGATGTGGGCACATCCGGGGCAGACTGGGCCGGACTGGGCATGGCCGGGGTCTGAGGAGTGGCTTGGAAAAAGGGGTAGGGGTAATTTGGATAGGGCAAGGACATGGGGTATGGTAAGGGGTATGGCCAGGCCAACTGGGTGGGGGCTAGGGCGGAAACAGGGGAGGGCAGGACAGCTGGATAAGGATTAGGGGAGGAGGTGGGAACCTGGACTGTGGGAGGGGTGAGTAACGGAGAAGACAGAGAAGGATTAGTAAATATGGGTGTAGCTGGAGCGGGTGTAGTAGGATTGGCAATAGCAAGGGAGGAGGGGTTAGTAAACTGGGTGGATGCAAATGGGATGGTAGAATTATCAACAGAGAGAGAGCGTAGAGAAGGAATGGTGGATGTAACATTTAGATTAGACACAGAAGGTAGTGCAGGGATGGATGAGGATGATGGGAATGTTAGGGATGATGAAGGGGAGAATAAAGAGCCATCAGAATTCAGGACCGGGCAAACAGGGGAAGTGACGGGATAGGTATTGGGAGGGTCAGGAGTGGGGAACATGGTCAGCTGGCTATCACTTGTTGCTGACTGAACCTTGAGAATGGACATCCCCTGGGCACCATCTTGGGGCGTTGGCTGAGGGGATGCCCCAGTAACACAATTCTTGTAATATACATACAGTTTTACACCTCTATGATTTATCTCTTCCTCAACCCAACCTTCCTGCTGAATAGCCTTCACTACTCTGTACCATGCTTCAGCAGTACGCAATAAATCATTATCTGTAAGCTTGCCTTTCTTCTCTGTCAGTAATCTACGCCAGCTTTCCGGTTGTAATCTACCACATGAAGGCACAGCAATTTTACACACTTTAGCAATCTCTTCACCCTCTCTATCTTCAACTAAGTCACACGCGAGCCAGCCCCTACTGGGCTTACTCGCTTCCTGTCCCATATCCCCCTATACAAAGCGTCCCAAGTATAGGTAAAGGAAAATGAAACAGAACGTCTACAGTGCTCGACTGCCACTAGGAAGGGTGGGTCCCTCCTAAGTGCGTCTTCCCAAAACGTAGACCAGTCACTGAATCCGTGTACCCTAGGTGGTAGCCACGGATTGGAGCGGGGTGAGAAGTGTGTGACCAATCACTTCTCTCACAAAGAGAAATAGAAATAAATAATACAGAAAATAGAATAAAGATAAAAAGTGAAAGTAGAGACAGACCCAGGAGTTTGAATGACTCCCAATTAAGACAACATTTAAGACAACATTTCAATTGAAATACAGTGCATGCAACACAGTTCAAATAAATTCAACAGTAATCCCTTTCCTTTACTCTTGTGGCCAAAGCCACCTCCCTCAACCTCGTAGTGTCCCCGCTCGGAGAACGATTTTCGTAAATCTCACTACCAGCGGCCGCGGAAAACAACTAACACCGGCCCGAGATCCACCAGCCTCCCTCATTACAGCAGTCCACTAAGTGTGGCCACCTCTATCCTCACTCCCGTAGTGCCCCTATGGACCCACCCATAAGTCTCACTACCCGTGGTGCAGGAAGACAGCAATGCCTGCTCGAATCCACCACCACAAAAATAAAATTCGGGAATGCCACCAGCTTCAGCGCTTCGAAACTGGAGGGTACCACCCTCTGCAAGCAGAGCAAGGTGCACAATGAAGCGGCTAGCTAGGCTATCAAAGTGACACCACGGGGGAATCCCCAGGAAGCAATGAGTCTACACCCCTCCACAGATTCCCCACCCTCTCTTTTTCCTTACTACTGTTAGCTAGACA
>CM069863.1:182365829-182368329 GCA_036172795.1 Pelodytes ibericus | reverse complement strand
CTCTAATACTTTGGTTCGCACAGCAGGAGGGACAAAAATCAGAGTATCCTTGTAGAGGAGACCATCTTTCTTGGTCAAAAAAGGATATTTGGATAGATAAGAGTCATCTTTACATTGTTGTTTAAGAGTCTTTATTAAAGAGGAATGAGTGATAAGAAAATGACCAGGTTGTAGAATGGTGTCTGGCTCTTGTTCTGTAGATGATCCATGTAAACGGGATAGGGCATCGGCCTTTCCATTTCGTGAACCGGGTCTGTAAGTAATGTGCAATAGGAATCGAGAGAAAAACAGAGCCCATCTTGCCTGTCGTGGACAGAGTCTGCGAGCTCTTTGTAAATACTCCAGGTTGCGATGGTCCGTGAATACAGTGACTGGGTGATTTGCCCCTTCAAGAAGGTGACGCCATTCTTCCAGTGCCATTTTTATGGCCAATAGTTCTCTATCACCCACACTGTAATTGATCTCTGCTGGAGAAAGACGTTTTGAAAAGAAGCATACAGGATGAAGTGTACCATCATCTCCTTTTCGTTGAGACAAGATGGCCCCTACAGCTGTCTCTGACGCATCCACCTCAACAAAGTATGGTTTCAAAGGATCTGGGAGAAGAAGAATAGGGGCTGTGGTGAATCTCTGCTTTAATGCATCAAAAGCTTGTTGTGCTTCAGGAGTCCAACGAAAAGGTATATTCTTCTTTGTGAGTTGAGTGATTGGGGCGATGATTTTTGAGAATCCATTGATGAACTTTCTGTAGAAATTGGAAAAGCCTATGAAACTCTGTGTGGTTTTAACGGAAGAGGGGATGGGCCACTCCAATATGGCAGATACCTTCTTGGGATCCATTCTGATGTTTCCAGGGGTTAAGACATAACCAAGGAACTCTACAGACGTAGTCTCAAAAATACATTTTTCTAATTTGGCATATAGTCCGTGATCTTGGAGACGAGATAGAACGCGGGTCATGTGTTGACGATGTGTAGCCAGAGAAGGTGAATAAATCAAAATGTCATCAAGGTATACAATGACAAACGAATCCAACATATCCCGGAAAACGTCATTAAGGAAGTGTTGGAAGGTAGCAGGGGCATTGCAGAGCCCGAATGGCATGACTAGATACTCATAGTGACCATATCGGGATCGGAAAGCTGTTCTCCACTCATGCCCCTCCTTAATCCGCACCAGATTGTAAGCACCCCGTAAATCCAGCTTGGTGTATATTTTAGCTTCTCTGAGGCGATCCATCAATTCGGGAATTAAAGGTAAAGGGTATTTATTTTTGATCGTGACTTTGTTAATCTCTCTGTAATCCACACATGGGCGGAGACCACCGTCCTTTTTTCCAACAAAAAATATTCCAGCTCCAGCGGGTGAAGTAGAAGGTCTGATGAAGCCTTTCTTTAAATTGTCTTCAATGTAGGTTTTTAAAGTCTTTAATTCGGGTTCTGAGAGGGGATATATACGGCCAAATGGTATTGGTGCCCCAGGAAGTAGGTCTATTGGGCAATCATATGGACGATGGGGTGGTAGTTTATTGGCCTCTTGTTCACTGAATACTTTACTGAAAGCACGATATTGTGTTGGTATTTCAGTGTTCTCAGGAGATGGGATGTGAAGAGAAGAAGCTAAAGTCTGTGGAAAACATTGAGTTTTGCAAAAGGTAGAGGAAAAAGTGGTTAGTCCTGTAGACCAGTCAATAATGGGGTTGTGACGTTTAAGCCAAGGAAGTCCCAGAATCAAAGGAAACAAGGGAGAATGCACCAGACTAAAACTAAGTGATTCTTTATGTTTCTCTCCAATGTATACGGTGATGGGTACAGTCTCTGTGGTGACAGGTCCTGAATTGATGTCTCTGCCATCGACAAGTAGGATGGTAATGGGTTGTTTCTTTGGTCGTGTGGGTATACCCAATGTCTGGGCGGTTTTGATATCCATAAAGCAATCACTGGCACCGGAATCAATGATGGCATCTTGTGGTACCTTGTCATGTGTCCACTGTAGAGAGACAAGAAGAGATAGATGAGAAGTCATGCCACCCAGGAGCAAAGAGGACTGTACCAAATGGGGATTACCTTTTGCAGCCAACCGAGGACAAAGACGAAATTGATGGTCGGCATTACCGCAATACAGACACAGATTCATCCTTCTTCTTCTGGACTTCTCTGTTTCAGTAAGCGGACCACGGGTTACCCCCAATTGCATGGGTTCCTCAGTGGTGGTAGTAGACGTGGGTGTGTAATGAAGGCGTGGTGTAGAGACTGAACGAAAAGGAAGGTTGGTTGAGGTAGTACGTTCCATCCGTCTCTCCCGGAGTCTCCGATCAACTTGTGTTACTAGAAGAATCAGATCATCCAGTGAGTCAGGAATACCAACCCGAGCCAACTCATCCTTGAGTGATTCAGAGAGACCTAAACGAAATTGGTCACGCAAAGCTGGTTCGTTCCATTCTGTCTCCATCGCAACCCTCCGAAAGTCTGATACATAATCCTCAACAGGGCGACGACCT
>CM069863.1:182095829-182360829 GCA_036172795.1 Pelodytes ibericus | reverse complement strand
TGGATCATTTTCTATTCTCTACATTGATGGTTAAAACAAGTTTAATTGATAGAGTCCCTTTGCTATTCTACAAATCCAATTGATAAGAGAATACGTATAAAGTGCCTTATTGGGCCCACTTGCTTCATATAGCACTTTGTTCCGATCTTTCATCCAACTCAAGATTCTAAGCTACAATTGGACGATCTGTGTTGGGAGATTGTTCTCCTGAGCACTTCTTTGGCGGGTCGACTGTGGAATCAGCTGCGTTACGGCTAAAAAAAAAAAAGTGAGAATCTGAGAGTGAACCACAAACGGATTTGAACTGTGGCCCATCTGAACAACATGGCTCCCAGCTTGACTCCAAGAGAATCTCACTCATACAAATACAAGGCTGGGTTTGTTTAAATGAACTCAAAACTGTCTAGGAAGATAAAAAAAGAAAACGCAGAATAATTACATCCAAAAGTGAGACGCAGGCATGAATTAATAATCATTCAGGAAAGACGTGAATGAATTTGGAGAGAAACATTTGATGAATTATTTAAAGGAATATTGTGAGGTACAAAGTAACACTCGGTGAAAATGGCAAAGTAAATGAATTATTAAGTGAGGGTAGTGAAAGGAACAGCTGGCTTTTCTTAGAAAGAGAATATAAATTAATATGGGATCAGAAAGTAACTGGCATCTAACACAGAAATAATCTCACTCACATTGTGTCTTCCGGCTAGCCTAAAAAAGATTCCTTCAGAATGAATTTACCTCATGTACAGACTGGATTAAAAAAAAGTAAAACCTGAAAGGTTCCTTCCAGCTTGAAAATGATCTACCATTTTTTTCATGCATTGAATAATTATAAAAATTCACATATTCATTCAAATGTGAATATCTGTATTCAAAATCTGTTTGATTTACTCACAAATATTAGATTTGCAGCTTCTACTAACCCTCCCACCACTGTTCTCTGCATTTATTTGGAGCCTGGATGGAACAAATGCAACATTGTAAAGAACTTATTGCTTTTTTGATACAGTTATGATAACTGTACTTGCAATGTATGCATATATACATAGCACAGGAGCATGCTTGCATACATATATTGCACAGGAGCATGCATGCATACATATATTGCACAGGAGCATGCATGCATACATGTATTGTACAGGAGCATGCATGCATACATATATTTCACAGGAGCATGCTTGCATACATATATTGCACAGGAGCATGCATGCATACATGTATTGTACAGGAGCATGCATGCATACATATATTGCACAGGAGCATGCTTGCATACATATATTGCACAGGAGCATGCATGCATACATATATTGCACAGGAGCATACATGCATACATATATTGCACAGGAGCATACATGAATACATATATTGCACAGGAACATGCATGAATACATATATTTCACAGGAGTATGCATGCCTACATCTATTTCACAGGAGCATGCATGCATACATATATTGCACAGGAGCATACATGCATACATATATTGCACAGGAGCATACATGCATACATATATTGCACAGGAGCATGCATGCATACATATATTGCACAGGAGCATGCTTGCATACACATATTGCACAGGAGCATGCATGCATACATATATTGCACAGGAGCAGGCATGCATACATATATTGCACAGGAGCCTATACAAAACACACATCTGAGCACAAAATCACATAAAAATTCCTAATATAGCCACATCTTTAGCTCCACCCCCCAAAAATGCCCCTTTTTTGGACATTTTTAATGTTGGGAGGAAGGATAGAGTCAGACATCTCAATATCTAATCCAAACCTATTATAGAGATAACCAGGTCTGAAAATAATAAACGTTGGGGGTTCATGTATAAAGGTGCAATAGCTGTTCGTTATGTGTAACAGCGATTGAGCTTTTTTTTTAAAACTCCTGACGCTTTGCAGTGCGTGACAGAAGGCCATTCCCCGACACAAAAGCTCCAGATTTTTTTTACACACAGGCTGCGCCAGCACAATGAGCGCCGACACAACCTAAATCTTCGCATTCGGAGTAGATAGCGCAAATTTGTCGGGAGTCTGCTTTATACATTGGCGCGCGCACGAATTTCCCCAGTATTTGTCCCAATCTGCGCGTGCGCCGTGTTTATACATCACCCCCGTAGTGTTTATGTATCAATGAGAAATGAAAAATAGCAATCATCCATGCTGCGCCATACTTCTAGGGTTTTCACTCTCATGGTGCATTCCCTCATCCAACCAAACTGTACACATAATCTAACACGCCAGGCTGCACCTTATAACACGCGCCCAGACTCAATTTATGGGAAATTGAAATGTAACTGAAACAGATGAGTTAAATTAGACAAATATGTCAAATTCACGATAATGAATTTAAAAAATATGTATAATTTCATCAAGTACCATTTTATTAAATTTAAAATCAAAGAGCGAATTAGAGGGGAGAGTCACGGGGAGCAGTATTCTTCCTTTTATAGCAACCAAAGCTTGTATTTCATAATTTTGTCAGCAATTTAAAATGAAGCACAAGTATATTATAATGGATTAAGGAGCCATTGGACATGATCACATTTTAAGAGAAATTTATGTTTTGGATAAATCAGGGGTGTCTCCTGTTAATGACATCAACTTGTTACTTTCAAAGTGTAATTTGCATTTGAAGGTGACCGGTGATGTCATTAATAGGAGACACAGAAAAAAGCAAAAAACTGGAATAAATAGGCGCCAAATAGATTTCACTCTCTGGTTTAAAAATGATTTAATCAATATTTATTTCGGCCCTACTCCACCAGTTGCCTCACGCGTTTCGCGCTTAGAGGCGCTTAATCAGGAGCTTAAATAGGAGACACGTTAAACATTGCAAATCTGCTAGTTAGCTACATAACTTTGAGGTATATGGGCAGAAATGTCACTGGGATGCTGTGTAGCATGGCTACTGAGGTTATTGCATCTCTAATCCTGTCTGAAAGTGACAAATCCAATTGATTTTACCTGAAAAACGACTCATTGATGTCAAGTGAACCATATCAAAAGATTCTGTGTCTTTAATGCACTTCTATGATGAACAGTGATGATTATATAGAACAATGAGTGGTGTGTGCTTGAATGTACGATCAATAAAGCTGAGAATAAAAAAGATTGGCTCTGATGTTTCTACTTACCACTTCACTGATTGCCATAACAATATCACTACGCCACCGTGAAATGTATGTTGTGTATGGAAAGATTGTCACCTAGGCATGGGGCTTTGAGGTGAACTTTGGAATTTCGGAAACCACGCTTGCCAAGATAAAATTCAATAAATCCAATATATTGGTCGTTAATACCGACTTCCATAGGGTGAAACAAGTCGCCCCAACGCATTTCGCGCATGTGACCTTACTCATAGACATAACATAAATGAGCCCAAATCTTTTTTTAAATAACCCGGAGAGTCTTTCATATCGAGCTACACAGGGATCTAATCGTCATCATCATTAAGCCATATTTGGAAGCCAATGGAAGGTTGGCTCTGAAATGCGGCAGACATTACTGGGAGAAGCTTGGCCTCGATCAGAAAGTCTAGATAGAGCTAGCTTTGTGCTGGGCATCTAAGAGAAATGCCAGTGCTCATCCAGTAATATATCTCAGGAGATCCCTTGTGATTGTTATATCTCAGAGCCCTCTCTGATTTAAATCAGGCCTGGTGGTCTGCCACTACAGCCAGAGTCCTATGGAGACACAAAGAAGCACACAGACCATAGGTTTATCCAGCAGGCGGAATAAATCCCGATCCGCCATGTCCAACTCAAGGTGTCCGTCACCAAACGGAAGCAATCCGTGAGACTTATATAATAATCTAATCTAAATAGAGGTTCTGCACTGCTGTGGACTTTAAATATCCACATGGAATTTCGGAAAAAAGCAAGGGTAAAATATATAATTTGTCACTACAACACATGTCAATTATAGGGTTTTATGGGGTGGGTACCCCAATTACCGGTAAATGTAGCATATAAAGCCATAAAAAGTGTGAAATAATAACAATAGAATTTATTACCCTGTAAAAAAAATAGGGGGCAATCTCTTTGTCCCTTTTCTCTCCCCTTTTCTTGTACATCCTGACACTCAGCTGTAGTTGTGCCTTTTAGTCTCCATAAAAAAGGGTGTGGCAGAAGTTGTCTAGTACCTTTTAGGCACTCTGCTGTGCCACATGTCTTATATACAGGTTGTGATATCTCAAACCACAATTCCGGAGCACATGGCACAACAAATTGAAGACAGGGAATAACCCGCGTCAATCCTTGATCTTTAAATCAGTTTCCTGTGGGTTCGGTTTCATTGCAAGCACACGAATGTAGAAACAAAAATAGAAACCTCGGGCAAGTTCTCGTAATCGGAGAATTTACAAAGAAACCACATGGATCCTTCCTACTGACCCCATCACTTCTAGAGCTCTGCCCCAGACTTGCTCTCAGTCTTATCATAGTGGTAAACGCCTTTTAGAATAGATGGCGGTGATTGTGGTCTGGATAACAATGCCCTGCGTAATGATACACTTTTCAACACACTACAGAAAGCTGAGTAAATAAAGAATTGTCGGGCCATTTCCTTTGGATTCCGTCGTTCATATTGGCTTTCCTTCATGGAATTCCAAGGTCACTAGGGAGCTGCCCAGTGTCTCAGATAATCTTATTAATTTAATCCACACTCCGTTGCTCCCAATTAAAATAATGGGTCCACTGAGACACTTCCCTGGGGTTTTAATTGGAATGACCTAGGGCTTCTTATAATTAGCTTATTTATATTGTTTATAGGAATGCACTCTACCAAAGACAAGTCACCCTACGGAATATTACTATATTTATTGTGCTCTCTAAGGAGGTTACTAGAAGGTAATTAAATGCCTCATTTCCTGTGATTTTAATGGAGATGAACCAAACTAATATGAGAGGTGGCAAGTAAAACTCCATGGGGAGTAATAATACTCTATGCAATGCCCTACTCATTTATCATCAATCTAGATGGCAGCTAGCACATCGGCTCCAGAGAACCATTATGACTTTTTGAGATAAATATTCAAGTTTAAATAATTATAAAATTATATGCATTTAATTATATCTCCATAGTCTAAATATTTTTAATTTAAGCACAAATATCAGCTTTGCAGCTTGCACGGGAGTCTATTCAGCTCCCCAGTGGCAGGCTGGAGTTTGGGAGGGAAAAAGCTACAAAGTTTCTCAAATGGTAACTGTACTTGGCGATCTGTGCAAGGCGTCATGCAGAAACTTGTACATAAATCCCACCCCGCGTCCACCTGCTCCTGAACTCCCATGGATACAGATAGTGGATGGAGTTAAGGTATCAGTGGGGGTAAATAACAGGAAAAGGGTAGTGAATTAGAAAGTGAGGTTGAAGGGGGATGGCTGCTAGGGATACTAGTAACCAAACTGTGTAGAAAGATGTGGGCTTGAAATGTCTAAGTGATAAATATAGCTGTGAGCTTGTAAAAAAAATGGTATCCACTGAAACAAGAGCAGAGTTTAGATTGATCATTAATTCCTTAAGAATGTGAGATAATGTACACCGCATTGCATGATGTCATGCAGCATTGTGAGACTTTGCAAGATTGAATTCCAACCTCCAAGTACAGATACCAGGTGTCTGGAGCTCATTATTTTTTGACTTGCATTGCATTGCTGAGGAACTGATCCAAAATGCAAGGCCTCAAGAACTGCCGAAAGTATCTCCTGCATTTCCCATAGTAAGGGCCTTCCGGAGAGTGGAGGTGGTATTTGACCCCAATCAAAGAAATGTACTAAATTAATTTCTAAGGTACTGAGAAAGAATCTCCACCAGAAAGGAAACTATGAGCGATGAATTTGAAGTCTCTGAGACAGTCAGATCTGGACAAAGTAGAGTGATCAGAAGTTGGCAGGGATCCGCTGAGATGAGCTGCTAGATGCTGGATCTGAAGGTATCAGGAATCCTGAAATGCCAGCCGGACATGGATAGATGAAGGCGCAGTCAGGAAACTAAGCAATGGTCGGGGCTGTCCGCAAAAGAAACAGTGCAAGAGATGGGCTAGGGTCATACAGAGGACGACAGGCGGGAAAGGGTCAAAAACTGGTCAGTGTTGAAGGTCAGGAGTAAACAGGAAGTCAGGGATATAGCCACGCGTCATACATGGAACTCACACAATCCTAGGGAGCCCAAAGAGAAGCAGGAACACACAACTCTATAGCAGGCAACAAGCCAGAGAAATTAGAAAATTTAAATAGGCTTCACCGACGAATGCGTCACCAACTTCTGCGACATTTTGCGCTAAGATGAATAATATTTTTGCGCTAAGATGAATAATATGATATTTTTGCGCTAAAGTCTGGCTGGTATATGACGTATTTTTCCCACTATATTTTTCCTCATTCTAATTAAGGTCATTTAATTAATCTGCAGACAAGTCTCCCTGTCTTATTCAGATTTCCACAGCACATTTTGATAAGGATCAGCTCCTAGCAAATGTTTAATCCCATGTATGTATCACGAAGGTCTCAACAGTGTGAATAAATTTATGGGAATACATTGTGAGCCGGTGGGGGGGGGGGGGGGGGGGGGATACTGGTGACATCTGTCAAAAGAGCCTGTACCATTAGCAAGAGGCGATGGTTTATTAATGTGTAATGTTGTTTTTAGAATCAATGCTTGACTATGACACTTGTCGCTGGATGTTGGATTTGGCATGTGTTTGGGATGCCGACTTATTAATGGAGCTACTTTAGAAATCTGACAAATACAGGTTTCTTGATTTGCTATTCTATTCTGTAGAAATTGTAGAAGAACGTCGGGCTTGACTTATAAATAACTCATTATAAGATAACTAAAAAGATTGACTGGGATAAAAAAAAAAAGTGGCTTTATTCTCACTTGGTGTATTTAGTGTGTTTTGTGCTGCCCTAGGCCTGACTAAACTCACGCACCTCATCAGGGCCGCCACCAGGAATTTTAGCGCCCCTTACTGAACACATTTTCTGCCCTCCCCCCAGATAATATCTCCCACTCGCCCCACCTACCTTCACAAGTATGTTATCCAGGTCTAGTGTAATATGGAGGGTAGTTGGGAGCATTCGGTCAATATGCCAGTAATATTTTGCCACTCAATAAGCCAGTATTTTGGCAATCAGTATGCCAGTAATATTTAGCCACTCAGTATGCCAGTATTTATACATTCAATATGCCAGTATTTAGCAACTCAATATGCCAGCGTTATGCTCGTTTTATGCCACCCCCCTTCCCCAGTACTTACGTCTGTGCTGCTCTGTCTCCCGGCCATCTCCGCCATTTAGTCTTCCCTCCTGCATGGAGGAGGGAAACTTTGGTTGTATTTTTTTTTTTACTTTATTGAAGCTACGCGGCTTCAATAAAGAAAATGTATTTCTTCTGGCCAGTATCGCCCGTCACCCCCTGATGGTGGGCCTGCACCCTACAATAAATTCCCCCACCCCTTCCTGTACAGACGGCGTCCCTTCTGGTTTAGGTTCAACCCGATCATCCATAAACTCCAACCCTTCCTCTTTGGGCTCCACCTTTTCCTCTCTCTGTATAGTAAGTGTGGATGCCATCCTTGTCCCCAAATAGCTTTCCAGTGCCAATTTTGTCACCAAACAGCTTCTCGATGCCATCTTGGAATGGGACATTATTACATTGACTGAGATGGTAGAGCATAGAATAGGACAATATACCAAGGAATGAGAAGGTACAGCAATGGACAGGACAGTATAGCATGGATTCGGATGGTACAGTGCTGAATGGGACAGTATTGCTTGGAATGGAAACAGAATACTGGTGCTATCACTGTGTGGGCCAATGAATAGCGCTAACTCCTGACAAACACTGCAAGATTGTACTATTAGCGCCAGTCCGGCACTTCTGTGTGGTAAAAAGTTCCTGAAAATTGTCAACACAACTGCACACATAGGGGATGGGAAGTAAAAAAAAAAAAAGCTCAATTTCTGTAATACATCAGCAATTGCGCTACTTTCGTGGTACACCACATGTTTCTATACATAACCCCACTCCAGCCACAACTGTCCAGGCAGGGTCTGACTGGTCTGCCGGTAGGCCACCTACCATGGGGATGCATAATATTAACAACAGCAGGGATTATTAACAGTCTGTTATAAAGTGTTTCCTTTTGCAAGCGGCGTGCACTATAACGGGATCCAAACGCCGACTGCACAGTACAGGCTGGCCCGAGTACAGAAACTTCCTTTCCATGTACAAACACTATCAGCGTATATCCCAACGGATTTCCACTGGACATAAAATACAACTTCCTTCCCAGAAACCAGCTCCAGCTGTCAGAACTTTTGTCGAATGATAAATAAAAACAAAACACAGATATTCTTATTTTTTGTGTGTTTTTTCTTATGCAAATATTTTATGTCAAATTTTTTTCCCCATGAAATATTAGAGGGATTACCCAATGCCCAAACAGTCCCCTAACCCTAAATGGCTGCACCTGTCTTGAACTAGACAGTGACTCACCAACACTACAATGTTGAATACCGTGGAACCAAATCTAGCATTCCGCTATGGAATTTGGTTTGAGTCAGATATTTAAAGTCTTGTGCAGAGTTTTTTTTGTTACCAGAGCAGAATTGATCTTGCTACTGGTTTTAACTCCTTAAGGACACAGTCTCAGAAGTCAATTAAGCAATATTTACCCTGCAAACATGATTTATTTCTATAAATTCCAATGTACAATACAGACCTTGAGTTTAGAGACATGGGGGGGGGGGTCATGTATTAAAGTGGTACAGTGGGAAAAAAAAGTAGGTAAAACTTGAGTAAGGATTTGTGACTATTTGTAACATTTTGCGCTTTTTTCCCCTGATTTGCGCCTCTTCCGTTTATTTTTATTTAGCGCGCATTTTTCCGGTTGCGCTAATAAATTGCGATTAGATGTGCGCACGCTAATGAGCTTTGCGAACATTTTTATGAAAAATAATTCTTATTTGCGTGTGAAAATTACACCAGCTTTTAGCGAGCGCTATCAAAAGAGGTAAAAAAAATATTCGCAAAATTGCCCGTTTTTATTCGCAATTTCCTCATATGTAGTATGTGAGTGTTAAATGTAAAGTACGTTGTAAAAGGAGCAAAGAGCAAAAATAGTTTTGCACATAAAATATATTTGCGATTTTTTAGTACATGCCCCTCTATAATCTCATAATGAAAGTTGATCTCCAAAGACGAATGTGTCCAGTGTCCGTGGCAAGGTTTGTGAAGGTTCCATGGAACATAAATTAAATGATATTAGTAAATGTCCACCGTGAGCAAAGTATGCCTGTGTTCATCTCGGCTTCTCTCCCTTTAGTGAATAGCCCCCATAATGAAGCGCACACACGTCTCGATGGGATTAGTTTTCCCTGTACTTGTTAGCGGTACTTGCACATTGCCAAATAGGAAAGCTAATTTCCTGACCTACTGTTTTCCTGTTAGAATTAAGAAAATGACTTGGTACTGGCAGCTCCCCGTACAAAGATTGTACTTATTCTAATTCTATCTTGGCAGCATTACAAAGTGTTCTTTGTAGATTGAACTGAGAATCCGGGGGGGGGGGGGGCAGGCTTGGGTGGGAGAGAAAGAAAGCCTCTTCCTCATTAGTCAATAGTGGCTGCAACAGAAAAAAAATGATCGTTTGTTATTCTTTGCAAGTTATTTTCAACGCCAGACTATTGTGAAGGGTAATACAACATCATTGTATATTTGGCATCAGGGAATATTTCTAAAGGTATCCTTCCTGCTATTCCACTATTGCAGGAGAGTCCCGGTAGATGGATTGGAATAGCTAGTTAAACACTTTGAGTAAGCACCTTGCGAAATGCATCAGATATAAGAAAAATTATTTACTACTAAAAAAAAAAAGCAAACTATAATGAATATGAAAGCAAAGTTATCGATGATCACTTCCTCTGCTTGTGTTTCTGTAATATCTCGATATCGAGGCATTCTGCAACCCCCAAATCAGACCTCTGGCAGTAATGTTATTGCTATCCAATCTTGTGCACAAGAGCTTTCGAAACGATTAATGATCCCTTCCGTTACTCAGAAGATGTTGCTTGACTGTCTCTAGGGGATTTTGGAGACATTTACTTTCAGTGATTTTAGACTAGCTGCTGATTTGGCGGAAGCAGGAAAGCTATTCAACATATGAGGAGCTCTGAAAGAGAACGCACCTCGACCCGCTTCCATTTTGAAGCGAGGGATCGCTAGCGAAGGGTTGGTGCAAGATCTGAGATTGTAGGATGTGCAGGGAGTAAGGGCGAGCATGCCGCTCAGGTAGGGGGGAAGCGTTCCAGAGAAGTGGTTATGCACTAAGCACGCTAGGTGGAGAGCGCGCCTGGAGGCAAGCGTCAGCCAATTTAACTCTTTTAACATTTTACAGTGATGAGTGTTATAATCGCACTGTAGTGCAAAACGACACAATGTATTGTACAGAGTGTCGAGTTTACCGAGATGTGTCTGGGAGGCAGAATCATACACAACATCTCCATAGTCCAAGATCGGCATTAACATTTGCTGCACAATACGTTTCCTTACCGTGGAATCTAGGTTTGATTTGTTTCTATATAGAAATGGGCGAAATCCCGTAGCAGCTCTGGGCCTAGCCAGTTTGACGCACATCCCTTGCCTGGCGCATGTGCTGAATTTGGTGGTGCAGAAATTTCTGAAAAACTACCCAGATATAGCGTTCTCACCCTGCTGCTGCTCGCCTGTCTGCCCTGCAGCGTAACTTAGGCCTTCCCGCTCACCGCCTCACATGGGACGTGCCCACAAGGTGGAACTCCACATTGCAAATGCTGGAGAGACTGTGCGAGCAGCAACAGTCGATAGTGGAGTATAAGCTGCAGCACGCACGGGTCAGTCGCTCTGCGGAACAGCACCACTTCACCACCAATGAGTGGGCCTCCATGCGAGACCTGTGTGCCATTTTGCACTGTTTCGAGTACTCCACCAACATGACCAGTGCCAATGACGCCGTTCTCAGCCCTACTATCCCGCTTATATGTCTCCTTGAAAAAACGCTTAGGGCAATGATGGAAGAGGATGTGGCACAGGAGGAAGAGGAGGAGGAAGAAGAGGGGTCATTTCCACGGTTATCAGGCCAGTCATTCACAAGTCGCTTGGAGGGTGGGTTCCTGCACCAGCATAGGCCAGGTACACAACAGTCAAGCCAGGGCACAGTTTTTGAGGAGGATAAGGATGATGATGAGGAGGAGGAGGAGGAAGAGGTCGCCAACGCAGCTGGGGCACCTCCAGCACCTCAGAAGGCAGGGTTAGCATGGCCGAAATGTGGAAAAGCTTTGAAGCACGCCACAAGAAGCAGCACCGCCATCTGATATGCAACGTCTTAGCAGGAGGCAGCATTTCAGCAACATGGTGGAACAGTACGTGTGCACAGGCCTACACGTAATGACTGATGGGTCTACCCCATTCAACTTCTGGGACTCCAAATTGGGCACATGGCCTGAGCTTGCCCTTTATGCCTTGGAGGTGCTGGCCTGCCCTGCAGCCAGTGTATTGTCTGAACGTGTGTTTAGCACGGCAGGGGGCGTTATCACAGACAAGCGCAGCCGCCTGTCCACAGCCAACGTGGGCAAGCTCACGTTTATTAAGATGAACCAGACATGGATCCCACCAGACTTGTCTGTACCTTGTGCAGAATAGACATTTATACCGGCCTCACCCAGTCATTGTTATACTCAAGTGCACTTATTCTTTGTTTTCTGTTGTTATATGTCCCAATATTTTGGGGACTACCCCAATTTAAAAAACCAAAAACAAATAAAAAACAGTGTTGGCTACCTCCTCCTCCTCCTCCTCCTCCAGCGCCGCTTCCACCTACACCGCCACGGTCACCGCCTCCTCAACCTATGGGTCACTTAGTATAAACTGAAAGAGAATACCCTGCACTCCAACCCTCTCTCAAATGGATAATTCTGTTGATCCTCCTGGCAGCCATGCTTTAGATTTAGATTTATGTTCTTCCAAAGCTAAAATCCAAGATTCCATCTAGTGCTATTTTATGGCTCAGCTGTATTTGTAATTTGTTTGTATTTTATGTTTGCTTGCAGGGCACTTGTCCTACTCTTACCCACATTTTACTTCCTTTTGCAGGCCTCTAGCCCTTTCCATCACTTTTTTAGAGGCATTTTAGTGGCCAAAAGTTCATGTCCCCATTGACTTCAATGGGGTTCGGGTTCGGGATCAAGTTCGGGGTCAAGTTCGAGCACGGACCAGGACATTTTTTCGAAGTTCCGTCGAACCTGCCGAACCCGAACATCCAGGTGTCCGCTCAACTCTATTAAACAATAAAACTTTTCTCTTTGATTTAAACTGAATGGATTTTTGTGAGACTCCTACATAATATTATATATCTATTCCACCCACTGCTCATCTTACCCGGTCATTCAAAATTTGGACAGTCTTCAAGGAAGTCCCTTTATTTGAATTTGGGGCCCATGCTTTCCACTAACCCGCTCCTACTTATATTAGAGCACACCGACTGGAGGTCTGTTGGAGAGAAACAGTGATATCTGTGTCCCTCTTGGCTTCACATTAGAAGAGAAAGAAAGGGTGAATGCCAGCCCTCTAACTAAGCACCAAAAGCAAGATCAATAAGTAATGTATGGGCCTGAATCATTCAAATATCTGCAAAGTGCTGAAGCCCTCCACCAATACAACCAAAATATATGTTAAGACAGCAGCAACTAAACCAGGAAGATGTGCTGTGTCTAGAAAAACTGATATCTATGTGAACATATATAATATCAAAAATATAGACTTATAATGATTGATCTCCAGAGAACTCATAAACACATGACCAGAGCATGAAAGATAAACACAAATAACAAATACATAGTGTAGTATTTTGAGATAATATTAGCGTAAAGTGTTAAGGTTTGCACAGTACACTCACTTTTTCCAGAGCTAAAATAAATCTTGCTCTGGTATGTGTGGGGTCTCCTCTTTACATTTTAAACCCTCAAGGTGCAGGACAGGATATCTGCAATATTGCCCTTTTCTGTGAACCTTGCACCTTGAGGTGAGATGAGGTGAGTTAGGTGAGATGCAGTGAGTTCAGGTTAAATGAGGAGAGTTTAGGTTAGATGCGGTGAGTTCAGGTGAGATGAGGTGAGTTCAGGTGAGATGAGATGAGGTGAGATGAGGTGAGATGCACATTTAATCTCACAAATTGGGCTATACATTGTGCAGGAACATACAGGTTTATAGAAAGCCAATACCATTACATGTATTCCATAAGCCGAAAGTCTATAACCTGAAAGACATTCTGTTTATAGACTTTCTTTTTATAGAATAGCAATAGCATTACATGTATTCTATAAAACGAGAGTCTATAAACCGAATGTCTTTCGGTTTATAGACTTTCGGTTTATAGCCGAACCCCGAACTCCAACACGGACATACAGTGAAATGTCCGGGTTCGGGTCCGGGGTCCGAACACCATAATGTTCGGTACGGACCCGAACAGTGTGGTTCGGGTTCGCTCAACACTACTGGAGGCTATTCATCTCACCAGTTTAGCTATACATACAGGGTTGTCCCAATAAACTTGCACCCTCAGTCAGTGGTATCTCAAATGCACAAGGTCACTAGAGGCAAAGGAAATTTCCAGTGGTATTCAGAGCGAGGTGGGAAGAAGAGGGGAGTTGCCATAATTATCTCAAAAGAGCTGAAGTTCTAGTACATATATGATGAGGCTGACATAGATAGCAGTTCTTCAATTCTATGCACCGTTTACCCGATAGGCTCTGAACAATTTCCCAGTCAAGTTTTTAAACTGATTTAAAGAGTGGATACAATCTCTAAAGGTATGCTATTTATATATTGTGTTGCTGATGCTGGTCTTCATAAAACCCTTCCAAAAAGCAAAAAAGTTAAAAACTCTATTGTCAAATTTTTCTGACTGTCTTTCTTTAAATGATCTGGAGGACGTCTCATCCTCCGGTATTTTTTCGATCACAATGATAACACCATGGTCTCTGTTTCGACGGTGTGTTGGGCTCTTAAATGAGTAATTGAACGGCATTATATATTTAAAAGCAGAGGGGGTAAACCATTAGCTGAACTATACATTCCATAAGCTAAATGTGAGAACTTTACATAAACTAATCCCTACTCCACTTCTGTCTGAAGATGTAGAAGAGATCCAACTGGAAATATAAACTAAATTGATATCTTAAAAGAAAAGGTAATTTTCTTTTTCCAAACAGAAGTGGTACCGTAGTAGCAGTAGGATGAACAAAACTCCCACCAGTATGGTTAAAGCAAGAAACACAAGCCAAAGAATCAAGGCAGTAATCATGGTAATACCGGTAATATTCTTTTGACATATAAGTGAGGCCCTTTAAAAACGATTGAAGCTCTTTGAATAAGCTTAAAGAGATTAATATCTCTTAATAATAAACGGGCGCCTTTAGAATCTAACTCATTATTTCTAATCTTGTCGACGACGCCTTGCTTGTATTTCCTATTCTTTTCGCAACTTTTTCCAGGTATGTTTTCAGTTAAAAAAAAAAGGACATTTCAAAGTGACCTCAAAATTTGGAATGGTTGTGTACGGCGAAGAATGAATAATATTTTTTATTATCGCTGATTGAAACCTCACTTGTGATCTTCACAAAGTGGACGAAATTATTTACAAGATTTTGTCAAGGGAGAAGATCTGGCCTGCGGGAGAACTCGTGGTAATATAATTGTTTGCCAGCTAATTTCTTTCTACTTCTTTATGTGTTTTACCAGCTGGATATATATTCCACATGGTAGGGAGTATTTACTTTATTCAGTGCGTGTTGATCCAAGGAGAGATCTGCCATTTGGAGTCATGAAGAACATTTTTCCCCATTGAAAGCTGAATTAGAGATGGCAGAAATAAGGTTTTTTTTTTTTGAGTTACATAGTTACATATGTGTAACTATGTGTAACATATATGTAACTATGTACAAACGAGCTGACAACTGAACTGGAAAATTAGGTTTTACTGTTGAATTGTTGAATTTCACTGGTTTGCCTATTAATCAGCTCGTTAGGCCTGATCTTTGCAGTTCCTCCCTCTTATTGCATGCATAGGTATCCAGAGGATATGCGTCCATTTTTTAGAGGGGCCCAAATACATTTTACATCCGTTATCCGAAATGATATGTTATCCGAAATTTGTTTTCGGATTTCACCGCAAGTTGCAAGTTTATTCAGTGTCCAGCCACCTTAAGCTGTGAAATAGCCTTTCCATGCATGCTCGGATTCCCCCACGCCCACAAAGGGTCATACAATGTCATGTGTGCAGGCCTGACATGCCAAAGGCAGGTTCCGAACCATGCCTCATATCACAGTTAGGATTGACACCTAGGCGGTATGGCCGGTAAAAAATTGGCTTGAGCCCAGTTTTCAGTCTATGGAGTCAATGGCATGGCCGGTATTTTTTAAAAATTTTTTTGGCAACCCTAGTCACAGTAACAGTGATTTATTTGCTCTATAATGTATATGCATAGATACTTCTGTATTTCATGAGTGCTGAGAGGCTTTAATATATATTATTGGTGAAAATTATACGTTATCGTACATACTTCTGGTGAGAAACATTGCGGATAAGGGATAATCAACCTTTAATTCATTGTACGTTCAGAGAGATCTCAGATCATTAAATCCAGGTAGGTCCTATGGGATCGTCTTCTAGATTCATGCATTGGTTCCTTCTGGATACACTTACATTCTACATTCTGTAGGGGAGGCTGTCAAAGTTATATGTGTCCACCAAAACACTGGCTGACCTGGCAAGAGAACACCCGCTAAGACTTGAAGAAACGTGATTTAGTCTACGACAGCGGAAGGGATTTCTTATGGCAAGGACAATAAAGGTATGGAATTCACTGCCTGAAGAGGTGGTGCTAGCAAATACAATAAATGCCTTAAAAGGGGCCCGGGTATTTTTTTTTCAACCTAAACTAAACTGGTATATGTAAAACTGTTTTGGAGCTTTTATCCTCAAGGTCTCGAGAGGTAAAGATTAATTTTCCACAAATATTCCTTTTTTTTTTTTAGCGCCTTTTGTTCAAGCCATCAGGTACAGTCTCTGTGCACTGTGTATTTTATTTTAAAGGGACGACGTTAGCAATATATTGTGATATAGAAAATGGTCTAAAATGATCTAAACATTTGGTTAACAGAATTGCAAGAAAATGCAAAGCTTAAAATAAAAAATAAAAAAGTTTTAAATGAGTCTGTGGAATCTCCTGTGTTTTAAGATTCGACACCTGTACCTTGATATGCTAATTACGCATTTTCCATGGAAGCCACAAGTGATGTCATACACAGGAGACTCCGCAGACACATTTAACACTCACATTTCTCTTATTTTATGCGTTTGCAAGCAGTTCTGCTTAGACAATGCGTAGATCTTTTTTTTTTTGTTTCCTACATTCACATTAGAAACAATATCTTGGTGACAGAGTCCCTTTAAACCTGTCCTCAAGTGACAGTAGGAGGCCACGTTTCTAATAATATATCTGCCTGAGCAAAGGTGAATTAGTGTAATTGGTTTAGCCAGGAGATTATCCAGCGTGTGTGATCAGGCAGGGAAATCTTTAGCCCCGAGGACAGGAGAGGATTGGTAAACATCACTTTACAAGATCAGGTTTGGCATTCGAGTTGTCACAGGTAAAAATGGTGCAAACATATTCTTGGGTAAAAGTCACGAGCCAAAGTTTGGCTTTTAAAAGAATTGAGTATTTTCTGATTATGACCAAAACCCCCTCATTGCGCAATTAACCCCATGGTGTGGAACAGGCTGTTCTAACACCTCTGTGGTGTTTGTGTTTAGCTGTAATTTTCCTCTTTCTCATTTTATATACCCGCACATGCTATGTATTGTTTTTATTGGCATAAGAAGGGCTTTCTTAAGATACCATTATATTCATCGTATCATATAATTTACTCTAAAACAATACATTAAAAATATTTCAGACATCTATAAATGCCAACAAACAACCTGCTAAATAGATTCTAATGTTTGTTCTGAGTTTAGAAATATCCAATGTTTACATGTTTTTCTGTAGTTTTTTTGCAAGTTATAGGGCAATTACTGAAATCCTTCGTGAACTCAGATTTCTCCTTGGATCAACAAACACTAAATAAATATTTATGCCTATACTAACATACATGGCATTCTATGCTTTGGATCATTAAAAAAGTATCTTGGCCGCTTTTAAAGCAATCTAAAGTATTTGCTAGAACCACCTCTTCAGGCAGTGAATTCCATACCTTTATTGTCCTTACTGACCTCCTGTCCTTTGTACTGTTTTATTAATAAGCAGGTCTTTAGAAAACACTTTGAAAGGGCCCTGCACATATTTATATAACATTATCATATCCTCTCTAAGCCGTCCTTTCTCTAGCATGTACTAATTTAACTTTTCCAGCCTTTCTTCATTACTAAAACTTTCCATTTCCCTTATTAGTTTTTTAGCCCTCCTCTGCACCTCCTTCTTAATGTATTTTTTAAAAAGATGTGCCCAGAATTAAACCGCATATTCATGCTGAGGTCTTACCATGGACCTGTAAACAGACAGAATAATACCTTCCTCCCCTGAGTCAATACCCCTTTTAATACAGGTCAATATCTTATTGGTCTTTGCAGCTGTCAGCTGACACTGTGCACTATTTCTAAGTCTATTGTCTACAACTACTCCCAAATCTCATTAGTAGAGATTTGAGAAACACCATTTCAATTGTATGTTGCATTTGTATTATTGTGCTCAAAATGAATAATTTTACACTTACAATGAATCTTATTTGTCATTTATCTGCCGAATTACCCTATTCGACCAAATCTTCTTGCATCGAAGATACATCTAATTCAGACTGTATTATGTTACCTAATTTTGTGTCATCGGTAAACACTGAGACATGGCTCCCTATGCCCTCTGGGAGATAATTCATAAACAAATTATGAAGAAGAGGACCCAGGACAGATCCCTGAGATACATGATAAGATTGCGTTCAACACCAGAGAGATAATCAAGTTTTTTTTAGACTCTGCTGATCAGACAAGGATGCTACAGGAATTTGGCAACCAAGGCTGGATGCATCGGGATATAATGTAATTATATAGCACACCTTCCGCTAGAACTGTGGGGGGACCAAATATTTGCTGTGTTTTGGAACCAGACAAAGCTGCCCACTTTCACCACTTCTCTATGTTACCTCAATAGATCCCCTAGCAATAAGTTTCAGGAATAGTACTAAAATTAAATAATATCCTATCAACCAAAATAACTTAAAATCAACCTCTTTGCAGCTGATATTGTGATCACCATTACAGACCCTGTGAATGCATTAGACTCTGTAGAAATAGACATTTTGGGCAAAATCTCAAATTATATAATAAATATTAGTACAACTACCTAATTAGAAATAAAATTAGATCACATTATTGTGGCTATTCACTAAAAGGTGAGTGGAAGTGAGTAGCAGGGGAGTTGAAGTGAATAGCAGGTGAGTTACGTAAGTAGAAGGTGAGTTGAGGTGAGATGAACATTTCATCTAACCAATTCAGCTATACATTGTATCAAAATCACATCATCAGATCACAAATCAGATCACTGAATCAAAATCACAAGAGATATTAACAAAATAATGCAGTTTAATTTTTTGGATCTGTTGATAAAGACTAACAAATGGTTGATGGAATGGAGACATCTAAAAGAGTTATGGTGGGGCAGGATAAACTACATCAATTCATACATAATACCCAAGTGGACTTATTTGTTTCAGATGACACCTTTAAGTATCTCTGTTATTTCTTTGGTTCTGAATCCCAAGGTAAGGGGACTAATCAAACAGATGAGGGATAAGAATGGGATTTCGGGCCATTTTGAGATCTTGGGAATTAATAAAAAAATATCAATGAATACTTGTCTGTGAATACTCTTAGGCTAGATATTCTGGAATATAACACTGAAGATATAGATTTGACAAATAGAAGCAAGACGACATGGATCTAGTAAACCAATTAAGGATTGGGAAAGGCTATGAAACATTTCGCCAGACTAGTACAAGAAAACCAGCTGTCAAATTCAGAAGCACAGAAGAAGCAGTTTGGGGACAGATATTGCATACAAAAAGCCATTTGGGGACAGGAAAATGGCTTGGGGGTGAAAATGACACTTACAAGATGTTTGGGGACAGTGATGGTACAGACAGACTTGGGACAAGGACAGCATAAGCAAGCTGTTTAGGGACAACCATGGAACAGGTAAGCTGTTTGAGGACAGAGATGGAACAAATAAAGCTGTTTGTTGACAGAGATGGTGCAGAAAGAGCCAGGGAAAGAGATGGCACATACATGCTGTTTAGGGACATTGATGGTGCAGGCAAGCTGTTTGGGGGTTAAAGCTAGCACTGTGGAACATGTTGCTTGGTGATGCCGGGGAGGCACCAGGCATTTTTTGCCCCTGACACCAGATAATGACTGTGCAGCTGAACTGCATCACTCCAACTGGACTTCCTAGAAAAAACCGAACTGTGCAGTATTCCACTAAAAGACACACTTGACTTTACAAAGGCTGACTATTACTTAAAAGGCCCACTTGACTTCACAAAGGCTGATTATTACTTAAAAGGCACATCTTAACTTTAGTGTTTAATTTCAAGAACAACAGCATAAAGCAAGAAAATAGAATCAAGTCCCCCCGGAAATCATTTCATTTCTGCTATCCAGTTATGTCATTATGTTATTATCTGTGGTCAGTTCCGCAAGGTATAGAATATTCTCAGCTTTTCTTTTGGATTTGTTACATTACGTTAACATTTATTTATAAAGAGCCTTTTAGAGGGTTATGTAACAACACGCTTAGCTCAGATTTACATAACATTTGTCTTGAAATAATTTTTTATTTTAGTTTTTTTCACCTCATCTTTTTAAACTTCATTTGAAGCATGACGTAATTCACGCTGGGGGCTATTTACTGTAAGAGAGGCGCATAGTCTAATGATGCATTGTGTAGAAACAAACCTGTTGGGTACCACCTCTTAGACACGGTCAGCTGGTCTTTCATAAAGCATTGCTAAATGTTCTTCTCACCCCAACTCACCTCAACGAATAACTTCCTTCATTTCACCAAAAAACTATATGGCTTTTATGGCAGCATTACAGCAAACCTGGAATGGACGATCCAGGAAAAAGTGCTTAAGATATTAAACACTGTTAAGGTAGACAAGAACCCAGGACCAGATGGTATACACCCAAGCCTAATTCTATCCAGACCATACGTTTGGGACTAGTGCTATTAGGTTGGCATACGTCAGATGTGTTGCCCATATTTAAAAGGGGAACAGAATCTCAACCAGGCAATTAGAGGCCAGTAAGCTTTACATATATAGTGGGGGAAGCTATTTGAAGGGTTGCTAAAGGTATACACTAAAAAATACATCTTGAATCACAATATAATTAGTAAAAGTCAACATGGTTTTGTGAAAAACGGGTCTTGTCAAACCAGCCTAATAGCATTCTAAGAGGAAGTCAGTGATAATATAGATCTGGGTGTGGTGGTGGATGAGATCTATTTAGACTTTGCCAAAGCATTCTATAAGGCTCCGAACAAATTGGTTACAAATGTGGTCACAAATTGACAGGAATGGGCTTAGGGGAAATGTATGAATCTGAATTGAAAATTTGCCAAAAGATATAATGCAGAGAGTTCTAATAAATGGAAAATTACCAAACTTGACAAAAGTATTAAGTCGGGTTCATCAGGGGTCTCTCTTGGGTCCTCATCTTTTCAATTTGTTATTAATTGTCTCCCAAGTTCCACTGAGAGCCATAGATATGTGTTTGCTGATGGCACAACATTAGGCAGGATAATACAATCTAAGCTTGATGATTCTTCAGGAAGATTTAGATAAATGATGGGACTAGGAAGGAAAGTAGCAAATGAGGTTCAATGTAGACAAATGTAAAGGTATGTATTTTGGAAAAAATAATAACAATGTAACAAATACTTTAAATGGTATCTCTCTGGGAAAAACTAATAATTAGCAGGATCTAGGAATAAATGTAGACAACAGACTTAGCACAGTGCACAATGTCAGTGAGCAGCTGCAAAGGAAAATACAATATTAGCACGTAAAGTCCATAAAGGATATTCATTTTTACTTCCATCTCCATATTACTGAACCATTTTTTGGGGTGTGGATTTGATGTCAGAGGAATGCCGAATGTGACAGCACTCCGTTTTAATCTTCTGTGAGCCAACACATACGTGGAGATGATGTGACCAACCCTTGGTAGTACATGCCAGTTTCCTCCAAGGAAGTAAGGGTTAAAAAATTATTAATATTGTTTAAGATAATTTAACCCTGTGTGCTTTGTTCATCATTTAGTCATTGATTGTGTAAAAAGAAAGTCTTCTCTCTTGGGAATTTTTTTATTTAGGGCCAGGCATACCAAGTCCCGATACACAGACGAGATTCATTAGCGAATAGGTTAATCTCATGACATAGGGTGCGGAGGCTATCATTTAGGGGAGGAGAGGACAGGGAGAAATATTGGGATGAGAGTTTTTAAATAGGGACTGACATGCTCACGTACCAATAACAGAGAGCGACATTCAGCAGACCGCCTCTCCCTGTAGCCACAAAGTCCCCTAGTGCCTCATTAAAAGAACATTTGGGGGCTTCTTCACTCCTTAAGAAAATTTGAAGACACAAGTGGTGCATAGAAGGTAAACAAATTGAGGATTATAAATAATAAGGATGAGAGTAATAGGAGCTGGGACAATGGTATTGTAGGATGTGTTTTCTTTAGAGAGGCATCTTGGTGACTGGACAATTTTTTCTGTGTCTTACCATTGTTTGTGTTTAGCTGTAATTTTCCTCATCTACAGTACCCGCGTACATGATATATTGTTTTTATTAGCATAAGCCATTTTCTCCTACAGTGGCCTTTTGACCCCAACCCTAACCCTAACCCAACGCTAATCCTAACCCTTTTGTGCTGTAATATGGCTGACTGCCACTAGAGGCAGTCTACCAACACCAACAGAGTGACGGATGTGATCACCGATCACTTCCGAAGCTCTTGCCCACAACAGCACAGCGCCATATTAGAATGCCTTCTAAAACAATGCCTGTGATTGCTCAGGGGAACGATCAGGGGTCAGTCCGGCGGCTCGTGTCAACTGTGTCACCACCCGTGTCACCAACTGCAGGAAAAACTATTATTTGGACGGCACCCCAGAACCGGCATATGTTGCATAGAGCACCACTGGTGTGACCAAAATTCATACAATGCAATACATAAATACAGTTTGAATCCATGCAACATATTAATGTTAAATATCTAAAATTATTTAAAAATGTAAAAAATATCATTAAGATAATATGTTGTATGGATGCCCACTGCATTTATATATTGCATTGTACCAACTGCAGGCAGCCACAGGATGTGAAGGTCTGCAAAGGTCCCATGGCAAATCCGTAAATTATCCACCACAGACCCCAGTAACTGTGGTTGGCAATGTTCGTTCCCAGCACCTGATTAGACTTCCTCTTGGTATTCACAGCAGGTTGATGGCAGTAACTGGAGACAGACGCCTTTCTCTACAGTCCTGACAATGCTAAACGTAGCCTGAGGTCAGCACTTTCCTGTGTTTGACAAGAAGCAGACATTGAGTTCTTGTCTTTCTTTCCATGCCCTGCAAATTTCTTTCCTTTGGCCTCTTTCTCGTATCATTAAATCCCCACTTACATCACAGCAGCCCCTCGAAGAAGGTGAGAAAGGTAAATTATTCTGCTACAGGCACACAGCGCTATTTTAAGCATTGATCAAGGCTTGTTTACCTCGTCAATAATGCAGGTTCTTAATTGCTTCGGCGTAAAAAAAAATATATAACAGAATCGAAAATGGAAGGCAATCGGGGCCTTGCTATAATAGTTATAGTCAGTACTAACAGCGATATTTGTGTTGAAGAGAATGTTTACATTTATTTCTAAATACTTTGTCCAAAAAAACAGAATAAATAAAGCTTGGAAGCTGCATGTACATTTAGTATCATTTGATTTACAAGTGCATTTAAAATGTATATTTATTCAGGCACCAATCTAGGTTTGATGAATATGGTAGTATCTAACTTGCGCATTGTGCCAGGATTATTTGCACACCAATGCTTGCTTGGTTGCATAGGGAGAGGTATTAGCAGTAGGAAGAGGGAAGTGCTCATGCCATTGTACAGAGCACTGGTGAGACCTCACTTGGAGTATTGTACGCAGTACTGGAGACCGTATCTCCAGAAGGATATTGATACTTTGGAGAGAGTTCAGAGAAGGGCTACTAAACTGGTTCATGGGTTGAAGGATAAAACTTACCAGGAAAGGTTAAAGCATCTTAACATGTATAGCTTGGATGAAAGACGTAACAGGGGGGATACGATAGAAACATTTAAATACATAAAGGGAATCAACACAGTAAAGGAAGAGAGTATATTTAAAAGAAGAAAAAACTACCACAACTAGAGGACATAGTCTTAAATTAGAGGGGCAACGATTTAAAAGTAATATCAGGAAGTATTACTTTACTGAGAGGGTAGTGGATGTATGGAATAGCCTGCCAGCAGAAGTGGTAGAGGTAAACACAGTCAACGATTTTAAGCATGCGTGGGATAGACACAAGGCTATCCTAGCTATAAGACAGGGAACTGGGGACTAATAAAAGTACTCAAAAAAAAAAAAAAAATTGGGCAGACTAGATTGACCGAATGGTTCTTATCTGCCGACACATTCTATGTTTCTATGTTTCTATGTTAATGCATGCAGGGATTCCCTTGAGGATCTGTTTCATAGTTTTCTGCTCAGCCCTCTTTTGCTTACATTGAAAAGGCATTTGTTCAAACAAACATTTCGCACAGAGCATTTCAGGAGAGGATGTCACTGGGGAGCCTCTTTGCACAGGGGATACTGTGGACTCTGTCTGTACTCCACAAGGCATAACTCCAGACTCAATGTTAATGCAACCTGGGAAAGGATTGCCGCTTTCAGACTGGAGTGGGCAGGGGCTGCCCTCGGACAGGAGTGGGCATGGGGCTACTCTTAGGATGGAGCGGACAGGGTCTGCTCTCAGACAGGAGTCGGCAGGGGATGTGTTCAGACAGGAATGGGAAGTGGCCACCCTTGGACAGGAGTGGGCATGGGCTACTCTCGCACAGGACTGGGCAGGGGCTGCCTTTGGACTGGATTGGGCAGTGCCACTCCAGCAGGTATCACTCAGACAGGACAGGCAAGTAGGTATACTGAGACAGGAAAGAGATTGCAGGAGGGGATACTGGAACATTTCATCTGGCTGGTTGAGTCCCCAGGTTAGAGGTCCAAGATCCTGCTAATTGGTGAATTATACAGATCCTGAGTAGGATAGAAAGTTACAGAATTACAGCAGAACACAGGAAATAAGTCAGGCCAAACACAAGTATAACAACACTACTAATGCAAACTTGCAAAGACCCTGAGTCAGTTATTTATATAGCAGAGCTGCAAACAATTGGATGGAATGACGGAGCTAATAAGTGGAATAACTTTCTCATGTTTGTACCCACCCACAGTATAATAGACGAATGCCAACCGCACCCACAGTACAATAGACGAGGGCGGCACACACAGTAAAATAGACGAGTGCGGCACACACAGTATAATAGACAAGTGCGGCACACAGTATAATAGAGGAGTAGGGCACACGCAATATAATAGAGGAGTGGGGCACACACAGTATAATAGGCGAGTGCTGCACACACAATATAATAGACGAGTGCTGCACACACAATATAATAGACGAGTACGGCACACACAGTATAACAGACGAGTGCCAGACGCAGACACAGTATAATAGATGAGTGCCGCACACACACAGTATAATAGACAAGTGACAGTCGCACACACAGTATAATAGATGAGTGCCAGGTGGACACACAGTATAATAGATGAGTGCCAGACGCACACACAGTATAATAGATGAGCGCTGCACACAGTATAATGATGTTGGCAACTGTGCCATGTGTTGCACTGTTAAGAGATCCTACTGTGTACAAGTGCAAGTTTATCACAGTCCTCACGCTGTATTCACTTCCACAGGAAGTGACTAAATTAAACTAAACATTATATCCTCAGTGTCTATATATAATCAGTGCTGCTGCACCTGCAGTAAACATGCAGAGTAATCACTCGGGAGGGCTTGAGTCAAATATTAAAAATGTGATTTATACAGAATGCTGCATTAAATCACACTGGGATAAAAGCCTGTGCACTATACAAGCAGTGATCTTCATCTTGCACCAAAGTGAGTTTGGGACTAGACTGTCCCTATAAAAGTAACCAGAGCTCACTTATGCCTCGGTGACATTTTGCTTTGCCTATTTACATTGAAGGAGATCTCTTATTGGTTCATTGACCATTGACCATGATCCTGCCTCTTTAATCAAACATGATAAGATTAAGTTATTGCTCTAGGCATTCTGCCAACAGTCAAAATCTAGCTCTATCCTATAGAACGAGTAGGAACAAAGTACTTCTCCTTACTAGGAATCTTATTTGAAAACAAAAGGCCTTATTAATAAAGCACTGAGATGCAAGACATGGGGTGAATGAGAAGCAACCTACACACATTCTTTACACAAACGCTGCATTTAGTCAGCCAGGACAGAGGGTCAGTTATGTGACCATTTCATATTCACTCTGCTGTAACATTGACTTGTATATGTTATGATTTAAAGGGACACTAAACATTTTTTTCACTTGTGATGCTAATATAAAAGCACAAGCGAAATGTTAGTTGTCCCTAGTATGAAGATAACCTGGCGTGTACTTTTGATAGTACGTTTGATAGTACTCGCCAGTTCATCCTCTGACCGACAGCTGCCATGCTTCCATAGGCAGAGCCCCCGCTCTGATTGGCTGTGCGCGTGCTGACCAGGAACTGCTGTGTCTCGCATGTGACACAGGTTCTTTTTTTCTGCAACACAGAGGAACAGCGATGGGTACATGATTTGTCCTGTCCTATGCAAATCTATTTCTGGGTGTTGGTAGCGCACTTTTTGGCGACAGCAATCCTTTTAGGGATAGTGTGGTGTGGTATAGATGCTACATTGATGACCTCTTGTGTAATTGGCAGGGAGACAATACCCAGATAACCAACTTACAAATTTATGAATGATAATGAATGCAATCTTTCTTTTACATTTACAGAAAACAAAAATGGTCTATTTGGACTTGGAATTGGAGGGATTACTTGAATAGTATCATAACTACGAATCATAGAAAACAAACAGCAGGCAACATGATCTTACAGGCCCACTCCACTCATCCTAAACATTCGTTCATTTGATTCCCTTCACACGAGAAGAAATTGCTCAACAACAGATCTTTATGAAGTTGAAGCAATTAAAGCTAAAAATAGACTTCGCCGCGGGGGCTACCAAGAGAGTGATATCCAAAAGGGCTACGAACATGCAAAAAGTATAAACAGGGAATTATTACTACGAGGAACAGTAGGAAAGAATAGAAACAAAAGTAAATGTTTTTTCAAAACATTCACAACCTATCTGTGTTACTCAGGATAGTAAGCCAACTTGTGCAATAGAGAGGATCATAAAAAGTCAGTGATGCATAAGATCCAATCATATCACTTGGTATACGCTGTACTTCACGAAAAAGGAAAGTTCCTTAGGTACGTGGTGTCATTTAACAGCAGTTAAAAGGGAATCAAGTGCTACATGGCTTCATTGTACTTTTAAATGTGGAGGTATAAGTAAATGCTGTAGAGATGTAAAAACAGGACCTAATGTTAAGTCATTCCATACAGGACAGATATACCCCATAGAATCGTTTATGAATTGCAGTTCTTCCCATGTAGTATATCTAATTATGTGTCTGAAGTGCAATGTTCAGTATGTGGGCAAAACAAAAAGTGCATTACGAGAACGAACGCCAGAACATATCAACGATGGAGAGTCTGACAATTACAAATCACCAATTAATAAGCATCTCCTAAAGCCTTCCTTGGATTCCTAATTCTCATAAAAAAAGAGAAGAGATGAGATAATACTGTAAATATAACAGGAATGTGGATCTATACTCCGCTCACAAACCCTTGGAGTAAGTTAGACATATCACACTCTCAGACAGATCAGGTGAGCAGTGTACACTTCCTCTTGACTCATATATCAACAGAAAACAGATATCAGCATATAAATGTAACGATTTAGTTAAAAAAAGTAATAAAATGAGTGTACATATGGGTAAGCAGCTTTCCTCCCACTAGTACTATACAGGTGGTATAGAACTGGAGGCACGCAGGAAAGTATACAGATCAAGGTAAAAACAACAGCAAAATAACTGAAGCCAGCAATGTCAACAACGGGAACAGAAAACAGAAGTCCATACAACGCGTTTCGCCAGCTTTGGGCTTTTACCTGGAGTGAAAGGACATGATCAAGGAAAATAACGCACCACTGGCACACACTGAGGACAATGCATCAAGGAGGAGGTGATGATCACCTTGCCCCAACTACCGCCAACCTTGTTTCCATCCCCCAAACCCACTCTGAATATCTTCTCCCCTGTAGCTGAGAAAGAGGTAGACGATCTGCTCTCCTGCTCGAGATCTAATATTTGTGTGCTAGATCCCATCCTGTCTCAGCTTTCCTCTTCTCTGTCCAACTCTAACCCATCAACCTCTCTCTGTCCTCTGGAATAGTACCGTCAACCTTCAAGCAAGCCCAAATTATACCTGTATTGAAAAAATCTTCCCTAGACCCCACACTGACATCTAACTACCATCCTATATCAGTGTCAGTCTGATTCAGCGGCTGATTTGGCGACTCCCCTCTGCAATGCCCTCCATTGGCTCCCCGCCTGCTCTAGGATCAAATTTAAAATTCTGTTTTTAACCTACAAAGCCCTCCACTCCTCAGCCCCTCAGTACATTTCCTCCCTCTTTAACAGATACTTCCCTGCATGGCCTCTGTGCTCCTCAATGGGACTAAAGCTCTCCTCTAAGCTCATAACCTCATCCCACTCGCATCTCCAAGATTTTGCTCGAGCTTCCCCCTCTCTTTGGAACTCCCTTCCGCAGACCATCCAGCTCTCTCCTTCCTTTTCAAACATTAAAAAGTCCCTCAAAACTCCTCTATTTGATGAAGCTTACTACCCATCCAACTAGCATACCGGTTGGTTTACCTCTAGCTATTCCCACCTAGCTCTTGCTGTCCTCAATCACTGTTAGTATCAGGTAGCTTACAACTGATCCAGCTAGAACGCACACAATTACTCCTTGGCCAAACTCACCTACTGCCAACCTTCCACATATCTGTTACTACAACTACATTCCCTCTGTACTCTTCTCTCCCTTATGTGCTTCATGTCCCCCATTCCCTCTAGACTGTAAGCTTGTGAGCAGGGCTCTCTACCTCATGTACCAGTCTGTTCTAGTTTTTCTAACTTAGTATTTAGTTCCCTTCTATGCTCTATACCTAGCGCTACGTAAATTGTTGGCCCTAAATAAATAAATGGTAATGTAACGTAATGATCAACAGTGTTGAATGCAGCAGAAATATTGAGAAGAAGAATGTAAGTTAGAAGAAGTATTAGGTACCTGCAATAACCTTTCAGTAGGTGTAGTAAAGACTTAACATGTGGTCTATTCACCAAACAGCAAAGAGCGGTGAGAAACATAAAATAGAACAGGCGTTAAAGGCGGAGTTGGAACATCAGGCAAATCAGAGCTTTTTCTGATCCTTCTACCACTGCTCACTTTGCAGTGAAGAGAAATGCCTGGGATTCGAGTACCCCTACCCTGAAAAACAAATAATGCGGCCATTATTATCATGAGCAGGCCACAGGGGAACGATGGCAACGTTTGGCGAGGGGAAAAAACGTGGCCCATGCTGCACCTTGATCAGACTGCTATCATCAGAGACAGACACAGCTGGACAAGACAAATATTGATAAGGTACAGAGAGTGATAGACAGGCAAGACAACTGGATAGAAAGTGCTACACACTGGGGCATTTACATGTGGAACGTGGGGCAGCTCCTTCGCATTATATCAAGTTAGAGAGCAGTAAGGGGGCAAATGCCCCCTAAACCTACTTGCCAGCCATTCCCTGGCATTACTCGATGGGAAAATTGGTTCTTATCTGCTATCACAATCAGAGATCTACAAGCTTTTTCTATTTTGACTCCCCTTCTTCCGAATGTATTACATCTAGAGTTGAGCGGACACCTGGATGTTCGGGTTCGGAAATAAGTCCGGGTTCGGGCTCGAACTTGACCCCGAACCCCATTGAAGTCAATGGGGATCCGAACTTTTGGCCCTGGAAAGGGCTAGAGGGCTGCAAAAGGAAGTAAAATGGGGGTAAGAGTAGGACAAGTGCCCTGCAAGCAAATATGGATAGGGAAATAACTTCAAATAACATAAAATACATACAATTTAAAAATACAGCTGAGCCATAAAAAAGCACTAGATGGAATCTTTGATTTTAGTTTTGGAAGAACATAAATCTAAATCTAAAGCATGGCTGGCAGGAGGATCAACAGAATTATCCATTTTAGAGAGGGTTGGAGTGCAGGGTATTCGCTTTCAGTTTATACTAAGTGACCCATAGGTTGAGGAGGCGGTGACCGTGGCGGTGTAGGTGGAAGCGGCGCTGGAGGAGGAGGAGGTAGCCAGAATATTCAAAGTGCGCTGTAAGCACAGTATTGGACTGTTCTATTTGACTCTCAGATATGAAGTGCACCGCAAGACGCAAATGTACTATTTACCACCCAAAACTATTAGAATTTTTCAAAGTGCGCTGTAAGCACAGTATTTGACTGTTCTATTTGACTCTTAGATGTAATACATGTAATGCTATTGCTATTCTATAAACCGAAATAGAGTCCCCATTCATACGAATAGGTCAATTGACCTATTCGTATGAATGGGGACTCTTTTTCGGTTTATAGAATAGCAATAGCATTACATGTATTCCATAAACCGAAAGCATGTCTTTCGGTTTATAGACTTTTGGTTTATGGAATACATGTAATGCTATTGCTATTCTATAAACCGAAATAGAGTGCCTATTCTTATGAATGGGGACTCTTTCGGTTTATAGAAAGCCCATAGCATTACATACAATGTAATCGCCGAACCCCGAACTCCAACACGAACATACAGTGAAATGTCTGTGTTCGGGTCCGGGGTCCAAAAACCGTAATGTTCGATACGAACCCGAACAGTGCAGTTTGGGTTCGCTCAACACTAATTACGTCTACTATGGGATTATATTGGTCTGCCTGTATAACATACAAGTATTCATGATACAATTAACTGACAATGTAATAACCTATCATTCAAATGACAATCAAGCTGTTAAATGGCCGAGGTGCAGAACTAGGAAACTGTTGTTTAAACTAAGGGACTTTGCATTTTATATGCTTGCCACACTTACAAATAGCAGTTTCTTCCCGATAATTAAATATTTTCTAGTAATTTAAATGATATAAACCCTTTATTGTTTTCATTTCAGTCTGGAAGTGTGGAGTCAAGCGTCTGAAATGACCAAGATTTTATTGCTCACTGTGTCCTGCGTGTGTGGCTAATCAGTTATATTTAACATCCAAAATAACAGCTTGTTTGTATATTCTGTGGGCTGATGGCTGAGATGGCAGGAATTCCCACTGACCAACTGGGTAGTACAAGCAGGTTAGTGTAGTTAATACCACAGACCTCTGTGCATGGCTTCCGATTATTAACTCATGCTCTATACTGCTCATATCATTAAAGAAGGAATATCAGTACAACAATAAATAAAAGTAAAATAAAATAAATAAATACATTTGCTTTATTTTTGGAAATTTGATCTTATACTGGCATATTAATGGACACATTATGAGTGGCATATTAATGGTCAAATTATCAGTGGCATATTAATGGACACATTATCAGTGGCATATTAATGGACACATTATCAGTGGCATATTAATGGACACATTATGAGTGGCATATTAATGGTCAAATTATCAGTGGCATATTAATGGTCAAACTATCAGTGGCATATTAATGGACACATTATCAGTGGCATATTAAGGGACACATTATCAGTGGAATATTAATGGACAAATTATCAGTGGCAAATTAACCCCTTGATGACAAAGGACGTGCCAGGCACGTCCTGGGAGAAACTCCCTTAATGACAAAGGACGTGCCTGGCACGTCCTGCAGTGAATGAAGCGGTTTTCGCGATCAACGATCGCGAAAACCGCTTTAACAGTGCTGGTCTATTTCCTCGACATCGAGGCAATAGCCAGCACCGAAATGTCTATTTTGGGACCCCCACGATCGCCCCATGGAGCGATCGTGGGGAGCCATATTGACGGAGCATGCTGCTCCGTCAATATGGCTAAGCCCTCTGCCGGTCTGAGCTTCGGAAGTGAAAGTAACTTCATTTCCGTCGCTCTGAATATGCTACCTGAGTGCCCCTAGTGGTAGTTTAGTAGCATTGCAATGGAAAATATATAAAATACATATTTAATTAATTAAAAACAGGTTATTTAGCTATATTAGCCTATAGGGTTAAAATTTAATATTTTTTAGCATAAGGGATAGGGTTAAAATTAAATTAAAGTTAAAAAATATTAATGGATATAATAAGGATTAGAGTTGGGGTTAAATTTAGTGTTAGGGTTAAATTTTGGGTTCGGGTTGGGGTCAAAAGATCAATATAGGAAAAAAACCAAAAAAACACTATATTTGGTTTTTGCCCCATAACTCGCAAAAAAATACCGAAAAATATGGAAACATGCATATTTTTGAACTCGGGAGAACATTTAGAAACTATTTAGACGGGGTCTTTTTTAATGATTTTATTTGTGTAAATTATATTTTAGGTCAAAGTTAGAAAAAGTGGGTTTTTTTAAAATTTCATCATATTTTATGATTTTTTTTGTAGTAAATTATAAGATATGATGAACATAATGGTATCTAATGAAAGCCCTTCTTATGACGATAAAAACAACATATAATTTGTATGGGTACTGTATGTGAGAAAGAAAAAAATGACAGCTAAACACAAACACCCTAGAAATGTCAAAACAGCCATTGTCACCAAAGGAAAGTCAAGGTGAAAATGTCTTGTCACTAAGGGGTTAATGGACACAATATCAGTGGCATAATAATGGACACATTATTAGTGACATATTAATGGACACATTATCAGTGTAATATTAATGGACAAATCATCAGTGGCATATTAATGGACAAATTATAAGTAGCATATTAACGGATAAACTAACACTGGCTGTGGCATATTAAGTCTTGGATGTACAATGCGGGTAATGAGGCAGCAGCAAATCCTTGATGTGCAATACAGGTGATTTGGCATGTCCTGGGGTGTTTTTAAATCATTGGCATGATTTACAAAGACCTGGATAAAATTACTTTGGGAGGGTAAAGGGGCAAGAGGGAGATACGGGGGGGGGGGGGGAGAATTGTTTTCAGTAAGGGGCCTTGAAATTTCTGATGGCGGACATGTCTGTGATATTCCTTCTTAGTGTCAGCAAGTTCTTATCTCCCATGCACTCCTTACAAGTGTTTCCCACCAAGAGCTGCAGCAGTAAGTTGGAGGAGAGTTCGGGACCCTGCAGCCTCCTGCTCTGTGCTGCTCGATGATGTTGGATATGGGAGGGCACACAGGGGTTGAGGGAGCTTGAGTGATAAAATATGCAGTCACAAGAGTGATTGAAAGCTAAAGCTGTATTTGCAAACTACAAGAACAAGACAAGTTGTTTAAAATCAAGACTAAGGCCATTTGACACACATTAAAGAGTACTAAACCATGATACAAGTGCGTAAAAATGTGCAAAACAAAATAATGTAGCGCAGCACCTTTAATGGAAAAATTATAGTTCAGTAAACAGAATTCTTTTAAGTATATAGCACGAAGCACACAATTAGGTTCAATATGGTAAACAACACATACTCACAATAATTAAAATCAATGCCAAATACCATGAAAGATGGATTTCCTGTCTCTTACTGTGCAAGCCAATTAATCGGCACTGCAGCTATTTAAAGATCTTAAGCCGCTTTCCCACAAAGTAGGCTCAATGCCGGTGAAATTAATCATACCACCTAATATGATTATCGCAAGAATCTAGCAATTAATTATATAAATGAGGAGGTTATAGTGATTTTTGTTACATAACACAATGTAAATTCAGGTTGTGCTCCGAGAACAGATTGTCTTTCTAACATGGGTACCAGGAGTATTTAATTACTCGTTTAGCTAACGGATCTTTGTGATGAGATCAGTACAAATGCTGATAAGGGATGACGAGGATAAGACAAAATAGCTCACAGTTACAAATATATTGACACACATTCTAAGATCCTGGGACTAGAGACCTTATAAAACAATAAAATAAAGTATAAAAACATGATCCTTCCTTCCAATAAAAGTTTGCCTATAAGAAAGGAGACTGGATCTTCATGATCCTTAAATAGAGGGTAAGCTTAAATACATATATTCATTTAAATGAATGTCTACTTTAAGATCAGCCAAACGGTTTTAAATTGTTTATGTGATCTACAGTCACCATGATATTGAGTTTTTATTGAAAAAGAAATTCATGTAAACCTGTAACCTTAGCTATCAACCTAGCACTGTCAGCCCAGATGATGTGACTCCAAATTTATCAGTAAAAGAAAAAAAGAAAATATTTTCCTTTCTATTAGGCAGCTGGAATGTATAATCCTTGGATAAGATCTGAGTGAGCAGGACTGGAAGATAAGTGTTGAGAACATGCTATCTAAAGCATTTGTAAATAGTTTATATTAACACTGTCTCTTCCCACAAATACTGGTGCAGAGGAAGCATCCAAACTGTGTCACAAGCTACCAAAAGGCTGAATTCATGCGGGAATATTTTCAGATTCTGTTTTCCAAAATGTGTAACCCTGTATAATTCAGCCGTAAGCTCCTTAGAGCACAGCCATTATCCTAATCTGTCTAGACAGGGCTCCATGTTAGCGTGAGATGGGAGGGAGTTGTACAGACAGTGCAGTAATCTCTGCTTTTCCAAATCACTACTGAGCTGGACCAACACAATCACCTGTATTCCAGTGACAGGTAAATAGAAGGTGCAGAGACAGGTGGATACTTACCCTTACAAACACCTGCACCAGCATACAGATATAATTTAATATTATCTTTGTTTATATTTATTCTCCATTGCCAAGTCAAGGTCTCTGATACAGAATCCTTCTGCACACTCTGTGTGTAGATATCTATATTTATGTATATATATATATATATATATACACACAAATCCAAAGGAATGCACTCACCTAAACTAGCATATATTATATTATACGGGGTGCTGCTGAGACCAAATATTTATACAAAATCCAAAAGATCAGCGCACTCACCTCAAAGCAGGTAGGAGAAAAACTCTTAAAGCTATAGTTTTAAATAAAGCTACTTAAAAACACCTGTCTTACTAAGATAACAAAATTGGAGATTTAGTCACATATATGGCCATATCATGCTAAGCCCACCACTACGTCAAAGTACTCCAATATTGGTGGGTCCTAACACTAAATACTGTTGCTTCTGGGGCTTAATCTCTTTATATGTATTACTTACCAGGGACCAAAAGGCCTTCCTATTGTATAATACAGAGACACTCCTGAAATTTATAGGTCAGGACACCACTTATGGAGCACCTGTGATGGGGAGGGGTGCTAAACCAGAGGCCTGGTCATAGCCTCTACTATACAAACAAATCCAAAGGAATGCACTCACCTAAACTAGCATATATCATATTATACGGGGTGCTGCTGAGACCAAATATTTATACAAAATCCAAAAGATCAGCGCACTCACCTCAAAGCAGGTAGGAGAAAAACTCTTAAAGCTATAGTTTAGGAGTTTTTCTCCTACCTGCTTTGAGGTGAGTGCGCTGATCTTTTGGATTTTGTAACATGTTATGTTAGTTTGTTTGACAAGACCTGTCTTTCACAAAACCATGTTGACTTTTACTGATTATATTCTGATTCAAGATGTATTCTTGAGTGTATACCTTTAGCAATCCTTCAAATAGTTTCCCCACTACAGATGTCATGCTCACTGGCCTATAATTACCTGGCAGAGATTTTGATCCCTTTTTAAATATTGGAATGACATCCGCCTTTCGCCAGTCTGTTGGCACTGTACCTGAACTGAAAGAATCCCTAAAGATCATAAATAGTGGTCTGGCCAGAATTATGCTTAACTCTCTAAGGACCCTTGGGTGTATACCATCTGGCCCTGGGGCCTTGTCTATCTTAACAGAGCATAATTGCTTAAGCACTTTTTCCTGTGTCAGCCAATCCCATGTTTGCGGTGACTGTTCCATAACTTCCGGTAGCAGGGGCTCATCCATCTGCTCTTCCTTAGTATAAACAGAAGAAAAAAGTATTTAAAATGTCTGGTTTCTCTCTGTCCTCACTTACCAAATTTCCCATTTGGGATAACAAGGGCCCAACATCTTCCCTCTTTAGCTTTTTTCCATTTATATATTTATAAAACATTTTGGGGTTAGTTTTACTCTCCTTGGCAATCCTTTTCTCATTTTCCAATTTAGCCATTTTAATTGCCTTTTTGCAGGCTTTGTTGGCCTCTTTGTACTCTATAAATGATAATGCTGATCCCGTGTTTTTATAATGTTTGAATGCCATTTTCTTGTTTTGCATTTCTTTTTTCACGGTACCGGTAAGCCACATTGGTTTTGATTTGTGTCTTTTGTGTTTGATTCCCAAAGGTATATATTGGGATGTGTACTTTTGTAATGTGTGTTTAAATGAATTCCACTTGTCTTCTGTGTTTAGTCCAGAAAACAATCGTTCCCAGTCTAAATGTTCAATCGATGCCCTTAGTCCATCAAAGTTAGCCCTTCTAAAATTAAGTGTTTTGGTGGCGTAGTTACCAATTTGCTTTTTTGCATTAATCTCAAATGAGACCATATTATGGTCACTATTCCCCAAGTGTTCTCTTATTTGGATGTTTGAGATAAGCTCCTCATTGTTTGTTATTACCAAATCTAGACAGGCATCCATTCTAGTTGGGGTGTCTACTAATTGTGCCATAAATTTGTTATTAAGCAGGTTCAGAAACTTGCTGCCCCTAGCTGAACTAGTTGTGCCACAATTCCAATCTATATCTGGGTAATTAAAATCTCCCATGATTAGAACTTAATTCATATTTGCAGCCTTTTCAATTTGTAATAAAAGTTGATCTTCTCCATCAATGCTAATATTTGGTGGCTTGTAGCATACACCTACAAGTAATGTGCGATTCTTTTTAGTGTCTATGCTAATCTCCACCCATTTGTCATGACTTGACAAATATTTTTAGATTTTAGGGGCCAAGTAGAGCAATTCAGGAGAGAGCCTAGTTATTTTTAGAATCCAGGGAAATGGAGCTCTATGCAAAACAAGCAAAAAATCAAAAACGTTAGTGGTGTTAGAAGCCAAGGCTTCCGGGCTCCTGGGATTTGTCAATATATATATATATGCCCTGCGGTCCACCCCCTTCCCCACCAGCCACAGATAATCAGATAATATGTTTGTGTTTGTATTCCTTATTTCTGTTTCTTTCCTCTGCCCCCTTGACTACATTGTCTTCCGCCCTCCTTTCATTTTTGCTACCACATGCTTTGCCATTGGACCCATAGCACCTGCCTGCACCCATATAACTTGCCACAGCACCACCTTCTAGAATCCACTGGTCTTGGGCACCAATATTACACACATAGGGCTTGTCCCAGCACCCAGCTTGCAGACAAAGACTTGCATCTGCACCCAGATTACAGTTACAGGACTTGCCCCCGTACAAAGATTACACTCATAGTTAGGGCCGACCAAAGACATTGGGCTGCCTGGGGCGAAAAACGAAATGCTGCTGCCCCCCCCACCAAAAAAAAAAAAAAAAACCCCACTGTCATGATGATTAAAAAAATGAAAACTTATCAGGAAGTGATAATTTAATGCAAGAGCACCAAGTCTATATGCATAATTATATGAAATACTGTATTGGCCCGAGTATTGGCTGGCCATGATTAAAATGTGTACCCTAAATGTTTGAGCATTTAAAGTTAATGTACAATATTTGAGCAAGTCATGTTATAGGTCAGTGGTCACTGGTCCCCCAGACACAGGAGAGAAAAAGAAAAAAACTGTTGCATGGAGCAGAAAAGTGACGCCCCGCCAGGGTGCCGCCTGGGGCAGCTGCTCCAGTCTGCCACATTAAAGGGTCGGCCCTGCTCACAGGACTTGTCCCAGTACCCAGACTGCACTCACAGAACTTGTCCCTGCACCCAGACTGCACTCACAGAACTTGTCCCTGCAACCACTACACTCAAAGGACTTGTCCCAGTACCCAGACTGCACTCACAGGACTTGCTCCAGCACCCATAATGTGCTCAGGACTTAATCCCACAACCCAGAGTGCACCATTGACTTGCCCACAGTGCCCAGTTCTTGCTCTATATACCCTGCACCTTAGCGCTGGGAGGTCACGTGATGTGCGCGGAGTGCAAAAAGAGGATGGGAGATGAGATCTATTTTCAGCCATAAGGCCGGCCATGTATATATAGATATAGAAATATATATATATATACATACACTGATCAGCCAAAACATCATGACCACCTTCCTTATAGTGTGCAGGTCACAGGTGCCAAAACAGCCCTGACCTGTCGAGGCATGGACTTCACTAGTCCTGTGAAGGTGTGCTGGAGTATCTGGCACCAAGATGTTAGCAGCAGAAACAATTCTCCCATTCAGCTGCATTGGAGAGGTTTTCCAACTTGGCTACGTTGACCAAAGGTTCCCGTCACAATTCCCTGCAATTCTCTCTTTATCGAGTAAACTCTAATGTTGCTATTATACCGTATTTGCTCGAATATAATTGAGGTCGTTTTATAATCTGACCTCAAATCGAGGTCAGATTATAAGACTGGGATCCAGGTCCCCCGCAGAGCTGCAGGGGACCTGGATCACCCTCGCTAACAGCCCTGGTGTGCAGACATCCCCCGGCTGCCCAAATCTCCCTGGTGCCTAGTGGAGGTAGCCGAAGGATGTCTGCACGATACGCGGAGACATCCTCCGCTGCTGCCCGGGACCTTCCGGCTTCATCATAAAAGTCCCGGCGGAAGTGCCGGGCAGCAGCGGAGGATGTCTCCGCGTATCGTGCAGACATCCTCCGGCTACCTCCACTAGGCACCAGGGAGATTTGGGCAGCCGGGGGATGTCTGCACACCAGGGAGGCTACGTTGGGGGGAGGGAGGGGGGAGACAGACAACATTGGGGGGAGGGTGGGGGGAGAAAGACAACATTGGAGGGAGGGTGGGGAAGAGAGAGACAACATTGGGGGAGGGTGGGGTAGAGAGACAGACAATGCTTGGGGGAGGGAGGGATGGAGAGACAGACAACATTGGGGGAGGGAAGGATGGAGTGACAGATAACATTGGGGGGAGGGTGGGGGAGAGAGACAGACACCGTTGGGGGGAGCATTTGGCACATAAAAGGTAAATAAAAACAAGAAATGCAGTTTTTGATATCATGTTTTTATTAAATATGAAAAAGCAATTTACATGTGAATATATACAAGTTAAACTTTTTTCCTATAGGGTAGTCTTATATTCAGGCTTTTAGTTTTTTTCCTAAAGGAATATCCCTAGTTTGGGGGGTCGTCTTATAATCAGGGTCGTCTTATATTCGAGCAAATATGGTAGTTTTGCTACAATTGCACTTATTCAATTCACTTTCATACTAAAGAATTATTATTTGTATCCTGTTTGATTGATATTTTTCTTTGTATGTATGCTTTGCCTTTTGTAATCACCCCTGCTTTTTTGTCGTTATTTTCTCTGATGTAATTATCTGTGATTAACACATAGGGGGGAAATAATCATCTGATTAGATACAGTTTAAAAGTCTGACAGTTTCCTGTCCACTTTGCCTATGATTAAACCGATAGGGTGAAACGCGTGAGACTGCTTCTCTCATGTCATGTATGTATCCTGAATAAAGTCAGAATAGTATATCCATGTTGGACCCTTACATGATTACCTAGCAGGTATGCTGTGTTTCTACTCGCCGCTTAATATTGTATAGGTTCCTTTTGACGGCAAAACAGCCCTGACCCGTCGAGGCATGGACTCCACTAGACCTCTGAAGGTGTGCTGGGGTAACTGGCACCAAGACGTTAGCAGCAGATCCTTCAAGTCCTGTAAGTTGCGAGGTGGGGCCTCCATGGATCGGACTTATTTGTCCAGCACATCCCACAGATGCTCGATTGGATTGAGATCTGGGGAATTTGGAGGGCAAGTCAACACCTTGAACTCATTGTTGTGTTCCTCAAACCATTCCTGAACTATTTTTGCTTTGTGGCAGGGTGCATTATCCTGCAGAAAGAGGCCAATACCATAAGGTAATACCGTTTCCATGAAAGGGTGTACATGGTCTGCAACAATGCTTAGGTAGGTGGAAGGTGTCAAAGTAACATCCACATGAATGGCAGGACCCAAGGTTTCCCAGCAGAACATTGCCCAAAGCATCACACTGCCTCCGCTGGCTTGTCACCTGTCAGTGGCCATAATGTTATGGCTGATCGATGTGTAATACAATGCATGAATCAAATTATTTGCAAATTAACAGAACAGAAAAGAATGTACCGTGCAAACACAGACTTCTCATTTATTATAAAGGACTGACATTGTATTTTGTTGCTCTTACAACAAGCTGTGACGGCAAAACAACATCATTGCGGATGATAAATCAATGGCAGATTTGATATATTTCTACACATGCAGCTGTGGCCAGGTGAATCACAATCTACAGATGCTGCATTAGAAGCTCAGCAGGGTATGAATGATGATGCATCATCATATATGTGGATGACAGATGATCTGTAGAAGGTAACCCTAATAATACATTCGAAATTAGGAAATCCAGTTCCAATTCCACGCCGATATCTTCCGAATGTACGTAAAAATAGCGGTAGCCTCGGTCCTCCGCTGTAGACTTTTATGGGGGAATGCTTGGGATTATTATTTTGGGTGGGTGTTTTGGGTGGACGTAGGCCAAGGATGAATGAAGAAATGTAAGTGTCAAAAACTATATAAATGAAACAAAAAAACTAACACAGCATATATGGATAAAAAAATAACCCGAATAAAAGGACATTTAGAAACGTCATGCAATGGGAATTTCAGGAGGGACCAAATATAATATTTTATTAGGCAGGTAATAAGACTGATATTTTAAAGGCCATGTGACATGATCTCTAGATTGTCCAAAGGGCTCGGATCTGCGAATACATTCTATGTTTCTATGGTGCTGCAGTACAGATGGCTACATGCACAGTCTCATACACAACAGCCAACCGATAGAGCCCACACAGGACCCCGGCCAATAAAAAGTGGCTGAAATCCTACAGACGATGATCTTCCCTCTCGCTCGTTGCAAGTGACTCACAGATTAATTGCAGTTTTTAGCAGAGCTGTGTTGGGTCTGGGTATCAAAATAGCACTTAGGAAAAATAGTCTGGTGTAACATTGTAACAAATTGACTCTTTTTTACAGCGTTATTATCTCCAGCAGCAAGTTGTATAACAATTTAGTCAGAGAGTTACATAAATTTATTGATAATTACCACATGCTGTCACGTACAATTAACCTCATTTACTGCGGGGCTCTGGAGAGGTTTTACCATTGAATGTGTCATAGGAAGAGGTATTATGTTTTATATAATCCTTATGATTGTATTTGAAAAAAAATTTGGGAATTCACAATTAAAGGCACACTCCAAACTATGGATACAACTGGTGGTGTCAGCCTGTTTGCTGTACAATCCTTAGGAATGACTTTCAAACTCTCCTGCTCTAACATTCCCAGTGACCCAAGACATTTGCCACATCAGTTATTTATGTATTATATCCGTTATGGTTTTTCATGAGAATTAAAACTAAAATGAAAATGATCAGGAACAGTGCCTTGTCTGTGTTCATAATTATATGCTAGACCATAAGGTGGCAATGAGCAGTAAATGCATAAACATTTGTATTTGATGCCAATGAGCAGTAAACGCATAAACATTTGTATTTGATGCCAATGAGCAGTAAATGCATAAACATTTGTATTTGATGCCAATGAGCTGTAAACGCATAAAATTTGAAAATCAAATTTTGAAATGCCATTGAGCAGTAAATACATAAATGTTGTACATCATGTCAAGAAGCTTTAAATGCATAAACTTTTTATATGATGCCAACGAGCAATAAATGCATAAATACACGTTTCACTCGTCTGGGACAGGGGGGGCTCCTCACCATGCTGCCTTTGTCTAGTGCCCAGTCTGGAAGTGGTCATAAGTTTCTCACTGAGCACTGGGTGGTCACATGACGCCTGGCAGTCATACTCAACCGTATGGTGCACAAGGGGGCGGAGCAAGCAGTCTGGGTCAATGTCGCTGGCCAGTGGTGTAACTAGAAACCACAGGGCCCCGGTGCGGAAAGTACCCTGGGGCTAGAGTTGCCACGTTTTCCAAAAAAATACCAGGCTTGCTACTGTCTCCATAGACTTAACATTGGCCTGATGCAATTTTTTTACCGGCCTGCCGGTAAAATACCGGCCAGGTGGCAACCCTACCTGGGGCCCCCCCATGCATCTTCCCACGCCCCTCCATTTGTATAACTCATACACATACATACACGGACACACATGCTAATACACAGACACACAGAATGACACATTCAGATACACAGAATGACACTTCTACAGATACAAACACTGACAAACTTACAGATACACAGACACACACTGATACACATGCGGATACACAGACAGACAGACACACATATAGACACACATGCAGATGCACATACACAGAATGACACTCATACAGATTTAAACAGTGACACACATACAGGCACATAGAGCCCCATACTGACTCATGCAGACAAACAGATACACATACAGACACACATGCACCCCGGTTGCAGGGGTTGAAGGGCGGCCGGGCCCCCTGGAGTGATGGGCCCGGTCGCAGCTGCGACCCCTGCGACATCGGTAGTTTCGCCATGGGGGGTATTGAATATGTAATAAGAAGAAGAGTTACCTATGGCTCTTTGCGTAGAGAGAAAGATATAAATGAAGAAGGAACAAGTCTGGTGATGGAATAGGTACAGCCATTTATTAAATAGCTCAGATGGGGTGCTTTGCTGAATGAGATGGTAGTCAGACAAGCTAAATAAATTAAAACATATTTACAAGGAATCTCAAAAAAAGGAAATACAAAAGAGATTTAGCTGATATAGAACAGTTTATATATCTTTACTGACTTTACTTAAACAGTGATTCTTGTACTGTTATATCTGGGGAGTATTGAAGTTCAGCTTGTGGTATGATTTATACTTGCCACATGTTAAATGCGCTTCTTAAATAATAAATACTAGAGCACTACAAACCCTGTGAGTCCAAAAGCCACTCTCCACTCTGCAAAAACCCAACAATCTTTATTGAAGACGATTTGTGGCATGTCACAGTGTTATCCAGAGCACTGTGACATGCTGCAGGTAATTATTTTCTTGTATTCAAGTATTTTTCTGCTATAATTACTTCCGCATATTCCTAAATGTTAAATTGTTTTCAGTAAAGATTGGATCTTTTTGTACAAGGTTCTCCGGAGTGGATCCTGTCTTTTGGAATGTTTCTTTTCTTTTCTTGGTGAATTCACAGCCCGGCTGAGGAATTTAGGCCAAAATAGCTGAGATTAAAGATTTTTTGGACTTTTTTTTTGGGCTGAGTTTTATCATTCGCAGCCCTTCTCTACTCACTGAAGAGAACTTCACCGTCTTTGTCATGTATGTTAGAGTGTGGATAGTGTTACCGTGATACCCCGCTACCCATAACCCCAATAAAAACACACAAGACATTTGTTGGTGAATAAAAAAAAGGCCACAGCGATTTATTAACATAATAAAGAACTAGTTAGGACTGTATCAGCCAATCACCTTAGATTTTAAACTCTCCAATAAATACAGCCTAACAAATAACCTAAAAAATCCTTGCCAGTCACCTGAACTAACATTTTTAACATTAACATATATATTGTTGTGCAAGTAGCACAAACCCCGTGATACTCCCCTCCCCCCTCGTCCGAGGGTCTCTTTACCCTTTTACCTTACTTCTCCATGCCGACCACTAGCCAAACTCTCCTCGCTCAGTGGGTACGTAGTGATTGCTCACTTTAAAAAAGGTTAGGGGAGGGACGAGCCCAAAAACGTAACCATCGTATCTTCACTCCTCCCTTTTCTTTCAAAACCCCCGACCGGCAAGGACATGCACCCCCGCTGCGACAAAAGAAAACATAGTGAGACATAATAACAATACAATCCAAAACAAAGGGACGGTTGGGCAGGAACTTTTCAGAGTGTATGCAGGGGTTGTAAAATGGCTGCTGCAAGGGGAGGGCTGGCACAGACCTTTATACTGCTACTCCCAATGCCCTCCCCTTGCACAGTCCATAACCCCTACACACTACCACTTCTACATACATGCCCTGTCCATCACAGCAAGCTTTGACTACCAGGGTTCTATCTTTCAAAACGATCTTGTCTCTCTCTGTATTATTTACATATAAATATATTTTTCTCTCGCTCAATCTCTTTGTATCTCTACCCACTTCATTTTCTTTTTCTCTGGAGATTTGCTGACAGCATTATTTTTAGCGTATTCTTGAGTCGGTAGTATATTTACCTCTTCCTGCGTGGCGCTCTGTTAGCTGGGACGAAGTGTCATCTACCTCCCAGCGCTGATGTCATCACTGGGGCCCGGTTGCGCTCTTAAAGCACCCGCAGAGTTGACCGCGCCTCAGGAAATTCGATGTGCCCTTTCGATACGACCGCACCACAATGCCGGCGGGCATTCTCTCCAGGGGTTGCAGGGTGGCCGAGCCTGGTTGCAACTGTGACCCCTGCGACAAGGATAGTTCTGCAACTGTCGCTGGCACAGACTGTACCCCCTTTAGCTGCGCTCAAGATGCGCTACGAAAACAAATGGACCTGGTCTGAGGGGCCGGCGGCAAAAATGATCTATATATTTCATTAACAATATGTGTTTAAATGTATGTGTGGTGTTTACTGTTTATGACATCATCTGTGACTTAATATGCAAATTAACTGTTTTTGAGGAGAAATGTATATTTTCATATATATCACAAGGTGATGTCATAAACAGGAGGACACCACAGACTTTTTCAAAATATATATATGTTTTTTTAATCAATGCATCTGCTTGCATTTCTGCTAACACAATATTTAGATGATTTTTGATGATTTCTCTATCCTCACAGTTTAAACACAGTTTAGCGGATGGAGTCCCTTTTTAATGTAGAATATTAATCACATCAACACATAGCATTAAAACCTCCCTTCAACTCTGGAAGCGGAAACATGTTGATCAGGAACTTAACCAACAGAGAAAAAGTTCAAATGCACAATAACCCAGGGCCAGTCAGCTGCTTCCCAGACTAAAACACATAGCAGAGTTGCCAATATCTCCCCACAATGCTTAGGAACACCTGATCTTGTACCAGGTCATCATGCACTGAGCATGTGCAGTAGGAGCGTCACACAGAAACTAGTAACTGACCCACACAAGTGATTGGTGGACAGCTGTGTGATGTCACTGGCGACATCACCGGCATCTTACACATGTGTATCATGCTTCTCCATGGAGACCCTCCGATTCACTCCCAGATCGATTTAGTGGAGGAACTATTTCAAGAACTAAAAACCAAATACTGAATGCATATTGATAGTTTAAATGGCAGAATTAATATGCATTTTTGGGGTTTGATCCTAAAAACGTTACCTACATGATACTTTTATAATTACAAGTCGGGTAGGTGCAATTGTTTGAAATCTCAAAAACAATACTGGATTAAACTCCAGCTATTCAGGATACAGAACAACTTTAAGCCAGCCTCTCCAAAGGTCTTAATTGGACCTGGCTAATTCATATACATTTGTTACAATACATATATATATATAAAGTGTAATACATTTATTGCTGTTGCTATAGCAACAATCCTGCTGAATTTAGAGGGCCCGGAGTAATCATTTTCAATGTAGAACCACAGAACTGTAAATTGCTTTAAAGTACAAATAATTGGATTCCACATGTATTAGAAACACGTACAATAGAGAGAACATAACCTGGTTGGAAGTGTTCCCTTAAAGTGATTGGTTTAAAGATGTAACTGCGTTATCCATGGCCAGCTGAGCTCGGGGGTAGCTGGTTATTATGGGTTGTTTTAAGACATGACCGTAACAGCCTTATCCATATGGGAGTCATAGTTGAACTGATAAAAGCACAGACTGTACACAATTTGTTCTGCTCTTGGTATCAAACTCCAGATAATTTTACTGGAATAATAAATGATGTGGTTATCTCTTGATATCCTTAGAATAAGTCAGCACTTCTAGACTCAGAAAAGAGAGTCTTTCACACCCTGCTTTAATTATGGTCAGTTTCCTCTTCTCTCTTACGTACATTTTCATGAGAACTCGTGGTATATTTGGATTTTCTGCTCGTGTTCATGCTATGCCAGTGTATATATTTATTGTACACTCAGTCCTATGGACGCAACAAACGTGCCAAATGTGCTTAAGACTATCCTGAACACAAGACCAGGTCAAGGACTTGATAAGGCTGGTTATGGCAACCTGCATCCCTACAGATGACCTCTTAGCTGAAAGAGCATTATGGGAGATATAGTTCATCGGCAGCTTGAGTGCCACAGGTTGCTGACATCTGCTATAAGGTTTTATGAGCAAGTAGAATTATTAGGAGACTACAAGGCCTAAATAGGTCTTAGCTGCAGACATTTTTTTTTTTTGGGGGGGGGTTATATAGAAAGATTCCTTCACATAAAAGTATCGGAAAGTAAAAACAAAAAAAGAGCATGCGCCATTTGTTATGTACAGTGGCGAATGCGTCAGTTTTATTTATACATCCCATAATTTATGGGTGCTGGAATCACGACACAGAATGGTGGAACAACCCCAAAATCCAGGAGCAACGCACATGTAGCAGTTCTACCTAGTACCAGCATGTCTGCCTTCTGTATAATCTCGACGGTTTTATCGTTTTTTTTTGTCCGTCTTTCCAGGGTCGAGTTCTATGAAAACGAAACTCCAGAGAAACCTCATCTAAGTGATCATTTAGCCAAAAGGTGTCCGAAGGTGGCACAGTGAGCTGCATTAACGAAGAAAGCGCTCAGCAGGGTGTTGGGAAGGTTAAAAAAAGGCTTCTAATCTGTAACAGCAATGGCCACTTATTTTTTTTTTTTTTACATCATCTCTAACAGGTGGCAGCCAATAGGCAATGTGTCCGTACAACGACGGCAGTATCTGTGGCAAGGTTGGCGACAGTCAGTAGAACATCATTAACCCCTTCGTGACGCATTGGTGCTTGTGTCCCAGACGACGCAAGCACCAAAAGGTCGCTATTTGTTCCTGCCCACCGATCACAAGGTGATCGGTAGCCAGAAACACTATGGCAGTGTCTCGATCAGGGTCCCTGCCATAAGATCGCGAGACCTCCGGATGTCATGTGTGACGTCAGGGAGGCGTGCCTGAACCCGGAAGTTCGGTCACGGCGCGATTTAGTGAAATGTAGTCAGTGCTCGCTTTGTGCACCGGATAAATTTCCTTCCCCTGTCAGACTGAGGCTGCTCAAGGTGGTCCGTCCTAGCGTCAGGAAGAGTATAAATTATCCATCAGAAAGCCCAATAATTGTCTGCCATGAGTGTCGGTGCCGATCCCGGATCCTGAGGTTATCCAACACTTTTGACCTGATTTGCTGAGATGGTATTTTATATACATAGGTTATGCTGACATTATATGTAATTATGGGATGTGCTGGTGCAAAGTCAGCATTAAGGTGTTAGCATTATATACTGGTGCATGTGGTGATATCAATACAGCAAGGCTCTGTTAGCACCAGTACCTTCTATTATAATGTCCACCCTCCCCGTCTGTGTTATTGTCAATGTTTTTATTTTCAGGTAATACAAAGCTTGACACGTGTTTGTAGCACTGAGAAACCAGACAGGCCAATTCAGGGGTCAGGGAGGTGGTACTTCAATAGGCTTCTAGTTAAAGCAACATGGAGGAACTATGGCTCCCGGTCTCCCGGGATTTGTCAAGCCCTGAGGTAATGTAGAGTAACATAGGACCTCACCGAACCTCAGATTTATTTTCCTTTATTAACTATCCAATTCTAAAAGTGGAGCAATCAGCAGGGACATTCCATTGGTTTCCATGGAGATTGCTCCACTTCTAGAACTTTGCCCCACCAACGACCTTTATAAATGACCTCTGAACTGTCGGCAGGGAAAGATGTGCAGCACTTTGTCCTGGTTGCTGTAAGGGATCCTCTGTCAGCTGTCCCCGGGCTCACAATGCCTCCTGTACTCTCTGTGAAAGGCATACATGCCGGGAACAAACACTGAGTCAGTGCTGGCTACAGATTTACCCCAAATAATAAATGTGCTGCCTTCGAAAAGATAAAAACACAAAGATCAACATGACAAAGCTGACTCAATTGGATTATTGTCCTTTGACATACTGTAAATGACACAGTAATTAATGACCTTTGTTACATTTAATGATTTTTCTGTAGAGTGCGTTGGCTACATTGATTAAAAGATTATTATCCAATTCGTGAGACCAGATCATGAACACAAAGGTGAGGAGACTTGCCACGGGTCAAGCAATGATGATAGAAATAACCCTGAAATACATCATCTTGTTAGCAGTGTGTCTGGATGAGCCTCATGGGAATTATAGTCTTCTGGTGACCATGTTGGCTGTGAACATGTTGCCCAACCACCCAAAAGTCTCCCATAATATGTTTTACTAAAGGATCTACTCAATAAAGAGAGAAAAACAGTCAATTGAGAAACTCAGCTGCATTTGGAGAATGTTTCCAAATCGGCTTCATTGGCCAAAAGTTTGAAATTACCAACTCAATTCCCTGTAATTCTCTCTTTATTGAGTAGAGCCTTATGTATTGTGCAGGGACAAACCCTACCAGAAGTACACAGCTGGCCATAGATTAAGTATAGTTAGATAATTATTCATTATGCCAGACCAACTCTTTGGTCGCTCACCTTCTAGGGTCAGCAGAATATTAGTAGGTGTATCCTTAGGTCAGCTGAGCACCCAAACACAGGGCCGGCCTTAGGGGTTTGCGACCTGTACGAGCGCACAGGGCGCAACACCCCAGGGGGCATTATCCTCCTGCCCGAAAAAAGGGAAAAAAAGTAAAGAGCAGATTCTGCTTCACGGGGAGCTATGGGCAGAGAAAGTGCTGCTCAGCTCCCCATGCTTAGTGCAGGCTCCCCATGCTTAATGCAGGCTCCCCATGCTTAATGCAGGCTCTCCATGCTTAATGCAGGCTCCCCATGCTTAGTGCAGGCTCCCCATGCTTAATGCAGGCTCCCCATGCTTAATGCAGGCTCTCCATGCTTAGTGCAGTCTCCCCATGCTTAGTGCAAGCCCCATGCTTAATGCAGGCTCCCCATGCTTAATGCAGGCTCCCCATGCTTAATGCAGGCTCCCCATGCTTAATGCAGGCTCCCCATGCTTAATGCAGGCTCCATGCTTAATGCAGGCTCCCCATGCTTAATGCAGGCTCCCCATGCTTAATGCAGGCTCTCCATGCTTAATGCAGGCTCCCCATGCTTAATGCAGGCTCTCCATGCTTAGTGCAGTCTCCCCATGCTTAGTGCAAGCCCCATGCTTAATGTAGGCTCCCCATGCTTAATGCAGGCTCCCCATGCTTAGTGCAGTCTCCCCATGCTTAGTGCAAGCCCCATGCTTAGTGCAGGCTCCCCATGCTTAATGCAGGCTCCATGCTTAATGCAGGCTCCATGCTTAATGCAGGCTCCATGCTTAATGCAGGCTCCATGCTTAATGCAGGCTCCATGCTTAATGCAGGCATGGGGAGCCGAGCAGCACTTTCTCATGCTGCCAGTGGCTCCCCGTGAAGCAGACGCTGTTCTGCTTCACAGGGTGGGGGCGGAGCTACACCTCTCAGCCGGTTAGCTCCGCCTCCTCCCTGGATCCACTTTTGCAAGCAGAGGAAGGGGAGATACAGGACAGGGGGAAGGGGGGTGGATAGATACAGGACAGGGGGAAGGGGGGTGGATAGATACAGGACAGGGGGAAGGGGGTGGATAGATACAGGACAGGGGGAAGAGGGGGTGGATAGATACAGGACAGGGGGAAGAGGGGGTGGATAGATACAGGACAGGGGGAAGAGGGGGTGGATAGATACAGGACAAGGGGAAGGGGGGGATGGATAGATACAAGACAGGGGGAAGGGGGGGTGGATAGATACAGGACAGGGGGAAGGGGGGTGGATAGATACAGGACAGGGGGAAGGGGGGGGTGGATAGATACAGGACAGGGGGAAGGGGGGTGGATAGATACAGGACAGGGGGAAGGGGGGTGGATAGATACAGGACAGGGGGAAGGGGGTGGATAGATACAAGACAGGGGGAAGGGGGGGTGGATAGATACAGGACAGGGGGAAGGGGGGTGGATAGATACAGGACAGGGGGAAGGGGGGGGTGGATAGATACAGGACAGGGGGAAGGGGGGTGGATAGATACAGGACAGGGGGAAGGGGGGTGGATAGATACAGGACAGGGGGAAGGGGGTGGATAGATACAAGACAGGGGGAAGGGGGGTGGATAGATACAGGACAGGGGGAAGGGGGGTGGATAGATACAGGACAGGGGGAAGGGGGGGTGGATAGATACAGGACAGGGGGAAGGGGGTGGATAGATACAGGACAGGGGGAAGGGGGTGGATAGATACAGGACAGGGGGAAGAGGGGGTGGATAGATACAGGACAGGGGGAAGGGGGGATGGATAGATACAAGACAGGGGGAAGGGGGGGTGGATAGATACAGGACAGGGGGAAGGGGGGTGGATAGATACAGGACAGGGGGAAGGGGGTGGATAGATACAGGACAGGGGGAAGAGGGGGTGGATAGATACAGGACAGGGGGAAGAGGGGGTGGATAGATACAGGACAGGGGGAAGAGGGGGTGGATAGATACAGGACAGGGGGAAGAGGGGGTGGATAGATACAGGACAAGGGGAAGGGGGGATGGATAGATACAAGACAGGGGGAAGGGGGGGTGGATAGATACAGGACAGGGGGAAGGGGGGTGGATAGATACAGGACAGGGGGAAGAGGGGGTGGATAGATACAGGACAGGGGGAAGAGGGGGTGGATAGATACAGGACAGGGGGAAGAGGGGGTGGATAGATACAGGACAAGGGGAAGGGGGGATGGATAGATACAAGACAGGGGGAAGGGGGGTGGATAGATACAGGACAGGGGGAAGGGGGTGGATAGATACAGGACAGGGGGAAGAGGGGGTGGATAGATACAGGACAGGGGGAAGAGGGGGTGGATAGATACAGGACAGGGGGAAGAGGGGGTGGATAGATACAGGACAAGGGGAAGGGGGGATGGATAGATACAAGACAGGGGGAAGGGGGGGTGGATAGATACAGGACAGGGGGAAGGGGGGTGGATAGATACAGGACAGGGGGAAGGGGGGTGGATAGATACAGGACAGGGGGAAGGGGGGTGGATAGATACAGGACAGGGGGAAGGGGGTGGATAGATACAAGACAGGGGGAAGAGGGGGTGGATAGATACAGGACAGGGGGAAGGGGGGTGGATAGATACAGGACAGGGGGAAGAGGGGGTGGATAGATACAGGACAGGGGGAAGGGGGGGTGGATAGATACAGGACAGGGGGAAGGGGGGGTGGATAGATACAGGACAGGGGGAAGGGGGGGTGGATAGATACAGGACAGGGGGAAGGGGGGGTAGATAGATACAGGACAGGGGGAAGGGGGGTGGATAGATACAGAACAGGGGGAAGGGGGGTGGATAGATACAGGACAGGGGGAAGGGGGTGGATAGATACAGGACAGGGGGAAGGGGGGTGGATAGATACAGGACAGGGGGAAGAGGGGGTGGATAGATACAGGACAGGGGGAAGGGGGGTGGATAGATACAGGACAGGGGGAAGGGGGGTGGATAGATACAGGACAGGGGGAAGAGGGGGTGGATAGATACAGGACAGGGGGAAGGGGGGTGGATAGATACAGGACAGGGGGAGGGGGGTGGATAAATATAGAACGGGGAACGGGGTGGATAGATACAGGACAGGGGGAAGGGGGTGGATAGATACAGGACAGGGGGAAGGGGGGTGGATAGATACAGGACAGGGGGAAGGGGGTGGATAGATACAGGACAGGGGGAAGCGGGGTGGATAGATACAGAACAAGGGGAAGAGGGGGTGGATAGATACAGGACAGGGGGAAGGGGGGGTGGATAAATACAGAACAGGGGGAAGGGGGGTGGATAGATACAGGACAGGGGGAAGGGGGGTGGATAGATACAGGACAGGGGGAAGGGGGGATAAATACAGAACAGGGGGAAGGGGGAATAAATACAGAAGAGGGGGAAGGGGGGATAAATACTGAACAGGAGAAAGGGGGGAGGATAGATACAGAACAGGGTTGAAGGGTGGAGAGATACAAAACAGGGGGAAGTGGGGTAGATACAGAACAGGGGGAAGGGGGGATAGATACAGAACAGGTCGAAGGGGGGATAGATACAGAATAGGGTAAAGGGGGGGGGGATAGATACAGAACAGGTATGGGGGAGTTGGAGAGAGACAGACCTGGCAAGGAAGAGAAAAGGGACAAACATGGGAAGGGAGAGAGACACATACATCGAGGGGGGGGGGAAGAGATGTGGGGCACCACGGGGTAGGCCCGCACAGGGCGCCGGAACACTTAAGACCGGCCCTGCCCAAACATATACCCCCCTCAACAAGAAGTGCTGAAATTAACTATTCAATCCTCTTGAATTACAATGAAAGGGGCAACACACATGGTGGGATACATGCCCCCAAATCAACACATTTTTGCTGTCTGTATATCCACCAGTTATTGGCTTAGTTCTGGTAGTACAGGGTACACCGTACAATTGAAACCAAATCGTCTGTTTGAATTTGCAAATTCACTTGATAGCAGACTAATGGCTGAGTTGGGCATTTCACCGTTTATTGAAGTCTCTCAGTCTGATATTTTTGCTCGATGACGTTCTGACCTACTTTTTGGTTTGCGGTTATTAAAACCCAACCCATTTTGGTCGCACGGTAAAAATGGTATAACTTGTCTATTAATAATTCTACTTAGAATTGTGGTGTTAAAAGGGCTCACATAATATTGTTTAAAATTCAGAGAATAATAAAAAAAAAAAAAACTATCTAAAGAGAAAAAAACCCATATTTTTTTAATCCATCTGTGGTGTCTCCGGGTTATGACATCACTGGGGAAATCACCCAGCTGGTAATGTAGGGAATTTACAGAAATCCTGCACCAATCCGTGGGTGATAGAGTCCACAAAGTAATACTAAACACCATATTAATTAGATAATTTAGAGTTCCTACATGTTACACACAATTAAACACATCAGTTGCTAGATCTTAAATAGTAAATGATGTTAGATTTCTAGATATCTGCCAAAGATCGACATGTCATGTCATTTTGTATATATTTTTTTGTTGTACACACAGATTGTATTAAATAATATATAAAATGAATAAAAAAAAAAAGAAACTGTCAGGGTAAAATAAAAGAAAGAAGCAACATGTTATATCAATATGTTGTTACCCATAACATTACTTCTGTCGCTCTGAGAGTGTTGGTATGAAAAAATAAAGACCTTTTTATAGCGATAAAAACGGTATGTATTATGTGTTGGTACATTAAATGAGATTGAGCAAAATTACAGCTGGGGTTAGGGGTGAGAGCGGCTTTGGGATGGGTTTTGGGGTGAGATAGTTTTAGCACTGGGTGAGGGATTTTTAGGTCTGGTGTTTGGGGTGAGAGAGTTTTAGGACTGGGTGAGGGATTTTTAGGTCTGGTGTTTGGGGTGAGAGAGTTTTAGGACTGTGTGAGGGATTTTTAGGTTTGGGGTGAGAGAGTTTTAGGACTGGGTGAGGGATTTTTAGGTCTGGTGTTTGGGGTGAGAGAGTTTTAGGACTGGAGAGAGAAAGTTTTAGCTCTGGTGTTTGGGGTGAATTTTAGGACTGGGGAGGGAGTTTTAAAGCTGGGAGGAGGGAATTTTAAGGTTGAGGAATGAGATTTTTAGGGTTGGGACTTAGGAAAAGGTTTTTTTTTTTAGAGCAGTGGCTTGGGGTAAAGGAGTGGACTGAGAGAGTTGTAGGGTTGGGGCAGGGGGATTTTAGGTCGGAAACTGTGTGCTGCGAAAAATGTATTTCCATATATTGAGCATTGTCTGTCAGTGTAATGGGGATTGTCTAATGGTATAATTAGGTGGGTGTTAGAACTATAAATGATGTTATCGATATCAGATTGACTTTAATAGTTTAAAATGGAGTGTTACCACGCTACGCCATTCACCCAACATTAAATATGGCTGAATCTCATTAGTAGATATTAATATTGGGGCAGGAAAGAGGAGAGTAGGGCTGACAGACATTTGCACCTGAACACATATAACTTTTACATGTTGACCTAGTCGCTAGTATAATTCACTGACGGAAAGCAATTAGGTAATCTTGCTGGTTCATGCGGAACCCTCTCCGTCGCTAAAGGGTTCCCTCTGGACCCAGGTGCCTTCTGCACAGAGGAAGCTAAACGTTATTTGTCCATGGAAAAGATGGCTAGCCTGGCACCCAGCAAGAGAGGTACAACACAAGGGGATAGTTATATATCGGTCCATTCTGGGAAAAAGAATTCCAAAAATAGAACAGTCAGCGGGGAACATTCCACTGGTTTCTATGGGAACTGCAAGGTCATCCTGCCTTAAATAGGCACACATTGGAAGAATATTGCTCATGTGGGATACTGTTTATTTGGCATTTCTGAAACCCTTTCAATGTTGCATTGCCTTCCCTTCTAGCTGAATGAGGGACATATTCAGAATACAGATATTCCCATTCTAATCTTTAGACTTTATTACACCCCAAATACAAGTAGGGCATTTGGAGGTTGTAGTGGTCTTTTACAAGTAAAAGCGTAGGGTGATTAGATGTTTTCCTTATGGTAAATTCAAATTAAAGTATAATTTGTCCAATACCATGTATGCAAATAATATTCTCAGTAAACACAGTGTTATTGTATATACATGTAAAGAAATCCAGATATAGACAGCTGTTATACAGCTCACCAAATACTCACACTTATTAAGCTCAGAGATATTTATCTCTATTTAGCCAAATCGGGAAAAAAAACTCCTGCTGACAGACATTCAGGATGGATCTGAGAGACAAACGAAAGTAGCTTCTCATGTATTCTCATTGAGGTATAGATGCTATAGTCTGAAAGGTCACTAGAATGACCTCTGTTACATTTCACAGAGGCTTAGCTATACAGCAACTATTAAACACCACACCTACCCCCCTCCGCTGAAACCTCCCAACACTCCCTACTGGGTGTAAAAACCTTACAGACCCCAAAACCTACAAAAATGCTTTGAATAATGAAGTACAAGTAAAACATAATATTTTTTTTAGAACGTAATACATACATTTAATTTTTTTAAGCTGTTTAAGAACCAATAGCCCGAAATCAATCCCAAATCTTAAATTATTCAGTATAGACCAGTGATGGCTAACCTTGGCACTGCAGACGTTGAGCATAAGGCTGACTGAGCATCGTATGTAATTCCCAAACATCTGCAGTTCCAAGGTTGGCCATCGTTGGTCTAGAATTTGAACAGTGTGGAGTGAGGGATCCTGAGTCTCTTGCAATTTACTCCACAGCCAATAATTGATCATAGTGATTGATAAATGATCTGGGCCATTTTTATTTCTGGGCACTCTGCAGTCCCAGGCTAGGAGCCATCTACGATATTTGTTAATATCAGCATCAGATAGCAGACTCCAGTGCAGTCCTTCCTAAACCTGTCATCAAGGATCCCCAACGGTCCAGGATTTAGGGATTACGCACTTGTGTTTAAATTAAGAATAGGTATAACACCTGGTATGATTTCCTAAGAGCTAGCAAACCACGCCAGTTCTTGTACATATTGTTATTTAAACAATATGGGGAAATCTCAAATTCCTGGGCCATTGGGGGTCCTTGAGGACAGGTTTAAGAAGCACCAGTCTAGTGCAGGGTAATTGAGCCAAAGAAATGGTATTTGAAAAACCATAATCCAAAATCAATAAACCTACCTATAGTAGACTTGCCATGTTCTGCAGTACCCTCTGAAAAACACAGGGGGCAGCACATACTCTACTTGCCTTACAAGGAGACGAGAACTATGCGGGTGATGTGTAAACATAGCGCACACCCAGACAGCGCCAAATACCAGCGCTGTCTGCACGTGCACCTATGTATAAAGCAGAAGGAAATCACAGTAACTAATTAACGTGGTTCTATGGGTAGGGTTGCCACCTGGCCGGTAAAAAATGAACTTGATGCCAATGTTAAGTCTATGGAGACAGTACCAAGGCCGGTATTGTTTTGAAGAAAAGGTGGCAGCCCTATCTGTGGGATCCACTACTTGATTAGTTAATTGATTTCCTTCTGGTCCCATATGACCTCTACATCCTGCAAGGCCGGCTGCAAAAGTTAGATGTGGCCGGTAACAAAATGGTCGAGGTGGCACAACCCATGCATTGACAAGCATGCACTGAAAGCGTCAGTGGTTGTATAAAAGCACTTTGGAATGTTTTATACATAACTCCTTATACACGGGGATGTGATTTATATAGCTTGCAGTCTGCAGACATTATTATAACTTGTTGCTACTTCCATACATTGTCTTTTTGCTCCTGTAAGTTTCCTAAATAAGTGGTGATAAGTACAAATGGGAGATACAAATAACATTTTTCTTTATTATAACATCTGACATTTTTTTTTTTTTAATACTGACAAAAAAAAAAATGCTTTCTGGAATTAAAACCACTATAACAACACTGTGAGTACCATTAACTGCATTCACAAGTCATTGTGAACATAGCGTGCTGATCACAGCTGATCTGCTATTGATTCAGTGCTCTCATTCAGACAAGCTTCACTGCTGCCACGTCTCACATTACTTAGTTCCCATAGTGCCAGAAACCAAAAGAAACCTCCATGCCTCCATCTGATAGCTTTGATTTATTTCCCTGCTGCAGGAGTGGAATTTTTTTTCCAAATTTGATTTAACTCTTTGACAAATCAGACGGTTTAATGTTTGGTATACTTTGGTGTATTAGTTTTGGGCTATATTCCACGTACTCTCTGCATGTATTCCGTTTGAGTGACAGCATCACTGTTTATTTGCAGGAAGCTTATTATGTATGCATGCTCCAGGGCTGATTTCGGGAAAAGGTAGATCATTTGAATTCTGTGTCCCACATGGTGGACAAGATTCAAATGTCCTTTTTATATGCTAAGTTCTGTTACCCATTTAAAGTATTTATGATATTTTGGCCTCTCTTGAGCCTTTATACTACAGGTGTCCAACGTGTTACTCAGGGGCCACATGCTCAGGGTGACCAGATTTTGAAAATAAAAAACCAGGACACCCATTAGTCTCTTCCCCCCCCCATGTCTGCTGTCTCCCTCCTCACCCCCATGTCTGCTGTCTCTCTCCCCTCTCCCTCCATGTCTGCTGTCTCTCTCCTACACCCCCATGTCTGCTGTCTCTCTCCTCACCCCCATATCTGCTGTCTCTCTCCCCTCTCCCTCTATGTCTGCTGTCTCTCTCCTCACCCCCATATCTGCTGTCTCTCTCCCCTCTCCCTCCATGTCTGCTGTCTCTTTCCTACACCCACATGTCTGCTGCCTCTCTCCTCTCCCATGTCTGCTGTCTCTCTCTCCTCTACCTCCATATCTGCTGTCGCTATCTCTCCCCCCCATGTCTGCTGTCACTCTCTCTCCTCTCCCCATGTCTGTCTCTCTCTCTCCTTTCCCCATGTCTGCTGTATCTCTCTCCTCCCCCCATGTCTGCTGTCTCTCTCTCCTCCTCCCATGTCTGCTGTCTCTCTCTCCACCCCCCATGTCTGCTGTCTCTCTCTCTCCTCTCCCCTATGTGTGCTTTCTCTCTCTCCTCCCCCATGTCTGCTGTATCTCTCTCCTCCTCCCATGTCTGCTGTCTCTCTCTCTCCTCTCCCCTATGTGTGCTTTCTCTCTCTCCTCCCCCATGTCTGCTGTATCTCTCTCCTCCCCCCATGTCTGCTGTCTCTCTCTCCTCCCATTTCTGCTGTCTCTCTCTCCTCCTCCCATGTCTGCTGTCTCTCTCTCTCCTCTCCCCTATGTGTGCTTTCTCTCTCTCCTCCCCCATGTCTGCTGTATCTCTCTCCTCCTCCCATGTCTGCTGTCTCTCTCTCTCCTCTCCCTCTGGGACTATCCCGCTAAAACAGGGAAGTCTTGTCCTCCTTAACATGCGGCCGTATGACAACAAGTTGCGGCCCACCTGACTTAACTCCCCATATTCTCCTTATTTTGAACTGCTTTTATATTACATTTAAATTTCCAAACCTTTTTCAATGGCCAAAAAGCTATTCCTCCCCATTACTCTAAATATAACATTAATGCCCAAACAACCCCCCCCCCTCCGTGTTTCTAAGCATGCACCCCACTTCCCAAATCCTGTCCAGAGGCACAAGGCTTAGCTAAGTCTACTTTCCTGTTTAATGATGGATCTGGCGTTTACTGAAACAATATCATTTTACATTTTGATGAATGGAGGATGGGGTTTTGCCTTTTGAAAAGTAATTGTATTCTTACTGGCCTCGGCAAAATACCGTATTTTTGTATTAAACAAAAAAAAAAAGTGGGCTGTCTGTAAATCAGATGAATGAAAAATTGTGTACAAAGCTGGAGCAGGGACTGTGTGTACCCATTCATATATATATATACAGCTTATAATATACAATCTGTAAACATTCAGCAGTCACCATGGAAACTAGTGTTATGTTTCTGTATTTGAAACCACTTATAGAACTCAGCTTTTTAAATAATCCACAATGTTCTTCAACACCAGTCCAGTCTGCCCTCTGTCTTGTGGACATTTCCATTTTAGAATGAATACAAACCAATTTGAGTTTATTTTTTGGTGCCCATTTATTATTTGAGTTGAAGGATTCTAAATAAATAACATGACCATCTGAGTTAATGCATTTTGCAATCAAAGTGGCTACTGTATTGATTCTGTTCCATTAGCAGCAATAGACTAAGAAAAAAATAAAACATTATTAAATGGTCCAGTGCAATATCACAAGCAAACTACACATCAATGGCAGGAGTCTACAGTATATGAAATGGAAAAAAACGAGAGCTTGGAATCAAATGCTGTATGTGTCAGTAGTGGGTGATTGGAAACGGTACTTCATGATGGAGAGAGCTAGACCACTCAATATTGCTCAGGGCAGGTCTATGGGAGGTATGGTATGGTCAGAATTTTTTGGAAGAAAAGATGGCAATCCGACGCACGACAGTTCTCCGAGTCCTCCAATAATTCTGACGTCCCTTTTCCACGTGTTTCTCAATATCCTCTGGCACTGGAGACCTCTATCTTCACAGTGTGATTCCTGTGGGAAGTCCTGCTGTCCCGTTGATCCCAACTCTATCCAGGAAAGCGGGGACAGTGGGGATTGCCTCCTGGAAAGACTGTTGGGCGGTATGTGTGGGTGCAATCTCAGGGCTGCAATGTGGTGCTGTGGCATATTATGTGGGTGCAATGTGCTGTGGGGGCAGTAATGAAAGGAGGGCAGAAGAACTGGAAATAAGGGGGCTGAGGAAGAAATTAAACAATGTCAGGCTGATAACCTCATCTTACGCTGCCTTTGAGTAGCACACTGTTTCTCCATGGGGTCACGCATAAAGAGTGTGGGGAAAGCTCTAAATGTAGTGTAATCCCCATAGCAACCAATAAACTGTTCTTGTTGATTTGCACCAGTATTTTCTCTATGTCCTTTTATATACATCCGATCTATAAACTGTGTATTTATCAAATGTGCTTTAAAAATGTATTTTCTCTATTCTGTACAAAAATAATGGTGCAAAATTAGTGTGCAGTGAGAATCAGTGTGCAGTGAGAATCAGTGTGCAGTAAGAATCAGTGTGCTGTGGGAATTAGTGTGCAGTGAGAATTAATGTGCAGTGACAATTAGTGTGCGGTGAGAATCAGTGTGCAGTGAGATTTAGTGTGCAGTGAGAATTAGTGTGCAGTAAGAATCAGTGTGCTGTGAGAATTTGTGTGCAGTGAGAATCAGTGTGCAGTGAGAATTAGTGTGCAGTAAGAATCAGTGTGCAGTGAGAATCAGTGTGCTGTGAGAATTAGTGTGCAGTGACAATTAATGTGCAGTGAGAATTAGTGTGCAGTGAGAATCAATGTGCAGTGAGAATTAATGTGCCATGAGAATAAGTGTGCCGTGAGAATTAGTGTGCCGTGAGAATTAGTGTGCTGTTAGAATTAATGTGCAGTGAGAATTAATGTGCAGTGAGAATTAGTGTGAAGTGAGAATTAATACGAATTAATTAATCATGTCACCAGTGATGTCACGAACGTGTCCTCCAATAACGCGTTTAAAAAAATCAAGGCAGAGATTTAAAGAGAAAATAAACCCCAAATTATCATTATAATTAGTGTGCAGTGAGAATTAGTGTGCAGTGAGAATTAGTGTGCAGTGAGAATAAGTGTGCAGTGAGAATTAATACGCAGTGTTAATTAGTGTGCGGTGAGAATTAATACGCAGTGTTAATTAGTGTGCAGTGAGAATTAGTGTGCAGTGAGAATAAGTGTGCAGTGAGAATTAGTGTGCAGTGAGAATAAGTGTGCAGTGAGAATTCGTGTGCAGTGAGAATTCGTGTGCAGTGAGAATTAGTGTGCAGTGAGAATAAGTGTGCAGTGAGAATTAGTGTGCAGTGAGAATTAGTGTGCAGTGAGAATAAGTGTGCAGTGAGAATAAGTGTGCAGTGAGAATTAATGAGCAGTGAGAATTAGTGTGAAGTAAGAATTAATACGCAGTGTTAATTAGTGTGCGGTGAGAATTAATTAATCATGTCACCAGTGATGTCACGGACGTGTCCTCCAATAACGCGTTTAAAAAAATCAAGGCAGCGATTTAAAGAGAAAATAAACCCCAAATTATCATTATTTTATATGAAACACCATTTTTCCCTCCTTAAAATATCATTTTTACAGAAATATCATTCAAAATATTTCCCAAAGTCCAAAAATATAAAAGACACAGGAGAAATCATTCTGTGAAGCTGCTGGTTCACTGAGATGATCCAAAAGACCATCATTCACTCCTAGTGGTGTGTCTGTGTGACAGTCATATAAATGGGAATGGTGAAAGTATGTGTGAATGACAATGTGAATGAAAATGCGAATGTCTAATGCTAAGTTAGAAAGGATCACAGTGGTGTGGATATGTATAACAACTAGGTATGGCAGTGTAGTAGGAGGGAGCAGGCAGACAGTGAGACAGACACAAGAGGATGGCACTGTAGTAGAAGAAGCACCACAGAACATACTGAAGATTTACGGTGTATGTAGGAGGGAGAAGGCAGACAGTGAGACAGACACAAGAGGTCGGCACTGTAGTAGAAGAAGCACCACAGAACATACTGAAGATTTACGGTGTATGTAAGTTGTTAGTTCCAATACATGAGGCCTGGGTAAAAGGTAAGCAATAGAGGAAGTCTTTTAGTTGTTATATTTCTAGTTTTTAGGGTTTCATCCTTCTTTAATACATGTATTTTTTACGAAAGTAGTTTGAAATGTAAATGAACTATTTTCAATGGGAAATGTGTAATTTATAAGCTACAGGTAGTTAAATAGCAGACCGCACTGATACATTTAAGCACATTCTCCTGTTCATTTATGCATTTGCTTGCAATTCAGCTAGCCTAATATATAGGACGTTTTGATAGTTTTTGATTTATGTTCACAGTATAAACACTATTTAGGTGATACAAGTTCTTTTACAGAACAACTCTGAGCTGAAAGACTTGTCAAGGAATTGGTGAGATCCCCTGCGATGTAACATCCCCTGCCACGCCCAGGGGCAGAATGGAAACAGTGAGTATACAGATAGTGGCCTTATGTCAGGATTAGAGTTGAGCGGACACCTGGATGTTCGGGTTCGAGAGGTTCGACCGAACTTCGGAAAAAAGTCCGGGTCCGTGCTCGAACTTGACCCCGAACCCCATTGAAGTCAATGGGGACACGGACTTTTGGCCCCTAAAATGCCTCTAAAAAGTCCTGGAAAGGGCTAGAGGGCTGCAAAAGGAAGTAAAATGTGGGTAAGAGTAGGACAAGTGCCCTGCAAGCAAATGTGGATAGGCAAATAACTTAAAAAAACATGAAATACAAACAAATAAAAAATACAGCTGAGCCATAAAATATCACTAGATGGAATCTTTGATTTTATCTTTGGAAGAACATAAATCTAAATCGAAAGCATGGCTGCCAGGAGGATCAACAGAATTATCCATTTGAGAGAGGGTTGGAGTGCAGGGTATTCTCTTTCAGTTTATACTAAGTGACCCAAAGGTTGAGGAGACTGTGACCGTGGCGGTGTAGGTGGAAGCGGCGCTGGAGGAGGAGGAGGTAGCCAGAATTTTTCAAAGTGCGCTGTAAGCACAGTATTGGACTGTTCTATTTGACTCTCAGATATGAAGTGCACCGCAAGATGCAAATGTACTATTTAGAACCCAAAACTATTAGAATTTTTCAAAGTGCGCTGTAAGCACAGTATTTGACGGTTCTATTTGACTCTTAGATGTAATACATGTAATGCTATTGCTATTCTATAAACCGAAATAGAGTCCCCATTCATAAGAATAGGTCAATTGACCTATTCTTATGAATGGGGACTCTATTTCGGTTAATAGAATAGCAATAGCATTACATGTATTCTATAAACCGAAAGTCTATAAACCGAATGACTTTCGGTTTATAGCCGAACCTCGAACTCCAACACGGACATACAGTGAAATGTCCGGGTTCGGGTTCGTGGCACGGACACCGTAATCTCCGGTATGTGCGGTTCGGGTTCGCTCAACACTAGTCTTTTGTCTAAATTTAAACCTTTGCCCAAAAATGAGCATAAATAATATTTTAGCCAATAATGTTGATTCTATAGGGTTTATGGTGTGAAAGGTCAGCTGCGGAGCAGAGTTCTAAAACTGGTCCATTCATCATGGACACCAACGGAATGTTCCTGCTGATGACATCACTTTTAGAACCTTGACCAAGCCAAGTGTATCCCTCACCAACCAATATACATTTTGCTAAGGAAGATAAGGTAACTGTAATTGTCCTGTGTGTGAGGTCTGAAGTAGAAGGGAGAGATCGCTGTGTACACAGTTGTGCGATGCAGTAGATATACACAGCAATTGGAACTATATTAGGGGATGATTTCTTACCTTTGGCACTTCAGCTGTTGTGGCCTACACTTCCCATGCTGTTCAGCTGCTGTATAGGAACTCCACACATGGGGGGGGGGGGGGGGTCATACTTGCCAACAGTCTTGGGTTTGCAGGGACAGTCATTTTTTCCTGGGGATTCTGTCCCGTCATATGTGAAGCTGTCTCTGAATTATTATTTCTGCACAGTGAATATATCTATGAGACACTAGGGGGGGGTTAGTCATGAAAGAGGGAATTGACAAGGATACTGTAATGTTAAAGTGGCGACAAACTTTGTTTTTAACTTTTGCTTCATTAATAGGGGGCGGCGGGGGGGTTGGCTTAGTGACAACTGTACCAAAAAAAAAAAAAAAAGTTTACTTGAAAGATTGCTAAAAGTGTAGATACTTTGCATAGAAATACTTTAACGAATGTATACAAGTAGTGTACGTTATTGAGCTCCTTTTGCACTATTTAGCTCTAACAGGGGGCTGACATGTTGATTAGAATCTTTGCTCTGTTTATCTCTAACAGGTGGCTGACATGTTGATTAGAATCTTTGCTCTGTTTATCTCTAACAGGGGGCTGACATGTTGATTAGAATCTTTGCTCTGTTTATCTCTAACAGTGGGCTGACATGTTGATTAGAATCTTTGCTCTGTTTAGCTCTAACAGGGGGCAGACATGTTGATTAGAATCTTTGCTCTGTTTAGCTCTAACAGGGGGCTGACATGTTGATTAGAATCTTTGCTCTGTTTATCTCTAACAGGGGGCTGACATGTTGATTAGAATCTTTGCTCTGTATAGCTCTATCAGGGGGCTGACATGTTGATTAGAATCTTTGCTCTGTTTAGCTCTAACAGGGGGCTGACATGTTGATTAGAATCTTTGCTCTGTTTAGCTCTAACAGGGGGCTGACATGTTGATTAGAATCTTTGCTCTGTTTAGCTCTAACAGGGGGCTGACATGTTGATTAGAATCTTTGCTCTGTTTAGCTCTAACAGGGGGCTGACATGTTGATTAGAATCTTTGCTCTGTTTAGCTCTAACAGGGGGCTGACATGTTGATTAGAATCTTTGCTCTGTTTAGCTCTAACATGGGGCGGACATGTTGTTGAGAATCTTGGGTCAGATATTCCTTCATCTGAATTAAGGTGGAGGCCCGCTCCCTGTTAGAGCTATACAGAGCAAAGAGAGCTCAATAAGGTACATTATTTATATACTTTTATTAAAACATTTCTATTCAAAAGTTCGACACGATACAATCTTTCAATTAAACATTACTTATGTTTTCGCTACCGTTGTCCTTTAAGGTAAAAAATCAAAGTGGCAGGAGTTGGGAACTCAAGTTCATGTAATGTATACAGTGATTCCCACTATTAATGAGATCATCATCACTGCTGGGGTCTGTATAAATAGGGCTGCCACCTTTTCTTCCGAACAATACTGGCTTGGGTACTGTCTCCATAGACTTAACTTTGGCCTGATGCCAATTTGTTACTGGCCTGCCGGTAAAATACCGGCCAGGTGGCTACCCTCTATGTATTAACCACAATATCAGGACAAGGTTGTGAAAGTGGGTCAGTTGCCTTGGAAACCAATGGCCTGTCCCTGCTGATTGAGTCATTCTCAGTGTATGTGTAGAGAGGGGAGCAGGGTAACATGCATTGTGCATGCAGGTTACATCACATGCTGGCACAGTGAGTGAGAGGTAGTGCTATGCAGACACAGGAAGGAGGAGGCCCTGTTATAGACAGGCAGGGGGAGGCCCTGTTATAGACAGGCAGGGGGAGGCTCTGTTATAGACAGGCAGGGGGAGGCCCTGTTATAGACAGGCAGGGGGAGGCCCTGTTATAGACAGGCAGGGGGAGGCTCTGTTATAGACAGGCAGGAGGAGGCCCTGTTATAGACAGGCAGGGGGAGGCTCTGTTATAGACAGGTAGGGGGAGGCTCTGTTATAGACAGGTAGGGGGAGGCTCTGTTATAGACAGGCAGGGGGAGGCCCTGTTATAGGCAGTCAGAGGGAGGCTCTGTTATAGACAGGCAGGGGGAGGCCCTGTTATAGACAGGCAGGAGGAGGCCGTGTTATAGACAGACAGGGGGAGGCTATGTTATAGACAAGTAGGGGGAGGCCCTGTTATAGACAGGCAGGGGGAGGCCCTGTTATAGACAGGCAGGAGGAGGCCCTGTTATAGACAAGCAGGGGGAGGCTCTGTTAGAGACAGGCAGGGGTAGGCTTTGTTATAGGCAGGCAGGAGGAGGCCCTGTTATAGACAGGCAGGAGGAGGATCTGTTATAGACAGGCAGGGGGAGACCCTGTTATAGGCAGGCAAGAGGAGGCCCTGTTATAGACAGGCAGGAGGAGGATCTGTTATAGACAGTAAGAGGGAGGCCCTGTATTAGGCAGGCAGGGGGAGGCTCAGTTATAGACAGGCAGGAGGAGGATCTGTTATAGACAGGCAGGGGGAGGATCTGTTATAGACAGGCAGGGGGAGGCTCTGTTAGAGGCAGGCAGGGGGAGGATCCTGCAGGCTGATAAACACCGACTCTCTCTCTTCCAGCCAGTGATCAGTGCACTGCACCCGGGAAGGAGCACACAGCCACTTACAGGGACAGACAGCCGGAGATCGGAGGAAGGTACTGACTCATCCTTTATTCCAAGGGGTGAGGAGAGGGGGCTGTTAACTCCTTATGTGCCACTGCACCATGTAATGGGCTCGATCCAGTGGGTGCCCCTTGCACTGGCAGCCTGGCAGGATCCCATCTCCTCGCCTCCTGCATGGATAGTGCTGAATCGTCCGTCCCTTTGTTACAGGCTGGGGCAAGCTGTGAGTGGTGGGAGTATTCGTTCAGCTGCAGCTGGAGGGCAGCAGGTTGGTCGGTCACTGCATTGTCCCAACATGCTAGCAATACATATATATGGGGTTATGTGTAATATATGGGGTTATGTATCATATATGGGGTTATGTGTAATATATGGGGTTATGTACAATATGTGGGGTTATGTATCATATATGGGGTTATGTATCATATATGGGGTAATGTATCATATGTGGGGTTATGCACAATATGTGGGGTTATGTATCATATATGGGGTTATGTATCATATATGGGGTTATGCACAATATGTGGGGTTATGTACAATATGTGGGGTTATGTACAATATGTGGTGTTATGTGTAATATATGGGGTTATTGTAATATACGGGGTTATGTACAATATACAGGGTTATGTATAACATGGGGTTATGTATAATATATGAGGTTATGTAAAATATACGGGGTCATGTACAATATATGGGCTAATGTGTAATATACGGGGTTATGTATAACATATGGGGTTATGTATAACAAATGGGGTTATATATATATATATATTGACCCTCACACTATACGTTGTATAAGCTATGTGGCTTGGTGTGTTGAGCTGTCACTGGCTCTGTGTTGTAAACAGAAACAGGAGCCCTTCAGGTAGGGGAGGGAGGGCATCTGGGTGACCCGGGTCTGTTCAGCCCACAGCTGGGAGATTTATAATAATAATAAATTCCAAGGAGTCTTAGTACAGGACAGACAGGGCTTCTATTGTGAAGCCACCAATCCACCTACCTACCTAATTCAGAGTCTTGCTTTGGAGATTTGTACTCAAGGATTTTCTCCCTCTCTGACCTCCTTTTGTGTATAAACCCAGTAAGTCCTAAACCCTTAGACCTTGTGTCCAGATCACACCACTGGCAGGATTGTCAAACCCCCAAGCCTACATGTGCCTTCCATATAACCCTGGAAATATAACGTCATCACTTGACTGAGCATCATGTACCAGTATGAGCATCATGTACCAGTATGAGCATCATGTACCAGTATGAGCATCATGTACCAGTATGGGATGCTCTCCACAGCATGTATAGGGCCCGTCTGTCACTTCAGATCTTTAAGGATCTTACTGGGTATTTGGGTCGTCACTGCTGCTAAAAGAAAAACCTGCTATGTTATTATTATTAATATTATACTTAATAATATCATTATGTATATTCCTCATTGTGCAGGCCATGTCCCTCTCCCAGTAAGCTCACAATCTATACACGTGACAAGGTCATGGGTGGTAGCCCCCCTTGGATTTCAATCCCTGCAGTTACCACGTCTCTGCTCTACACACACACACACACACACAAAAACGCGTGTGTACGTACAGCCGGTGTTAAGTGTAGAGACATCCGCACAGCAGAGCCTGTGTATAATATATGGTCTTTTATTAAAAAACAGAAAATCTTGGTAATCTTCGAAAATTGACTGACAGCTAGAAATCTTACTCGACCCCCCCCCCCCCCCCCCGCTAATATTAATTACATTTGAACATATAGATGTAAATAAAATATGTGGAGAGGTGTTAGTGTGTCTATATTATTATGTTTGTGTGTATGTGTTAGCTAGATTTTTTTATTTTTAACATAAATCCCTAATTCGGAAACTATATTGATAAAATGAACAGTAGCTTTCGTCCTGAGATCCGTTTATTTTGTGCATCTCAGCATGGTAGCTACTATCCCTGCCAACCTTTTCTGAATGGCTAAAATCTTTTAATGGCCTTAGGCGCTAATTGTCGGCTGTGAATTATGTCTATAAGGTTCTGTGCGTGGAATTGTATATTCCCTTTAGACAGTGGAGCTGTAGGGACTATAACAGATCCACAGAATGGTCTATTGGTGGATGTGTGGCTCTTTAAACTCCTGTTACAAAATTATAATCCACTGTACAGGTTAATGCCATTGGCAGTGTAGCTTCTGTTGTAGTAGTACATTCAGTGAGTGAATTATAGTGGTGTCAAAAAGGATTTGTGTCTGTATACAGACATCACAGATCTCGCTAGCCTTATGCTCCTTTTTTTTTTGTTCAAGGGTCACAAATAATGTACCCTTAAAACTAATGATTTAATTTTTTTTATTTTTTTTTGTTACCTGGACTTTTTTTTATTTAAAACATTAGCTGCATTGTGACTTTAAAAGACAAAAGAGTAAAATTATGATTCATTTGAGAACATGTTTGGTATTTTCTTTTTTTTACCAAAAATCTAACATTTAAGATACACTTGACATGGACAAATCCTGTTTAGCTCTAAAATAAATTGTGTGTGCTTAGTTGGCCCCAGTCCATAGTTTGTGACGGGGAAAGCATTCCCTTCCAGGAAATTTGGAATCAGGCTTTTTTTTTTTCTTTCTCCAAATTGAATTAATCATCGTCATAATGAATGGTGTCAACTTCATAAAATTCGAATCCACAATGTATTATTCGTATTTACTATACCATTAAAAAAAATCTATCAATATTATAACGTTGTCCTATTTTTCATGTCCTTTTTTTGTATTTCTATAAACAAATAATATTTTCTATAAACTTTTCTGCAGAATAATACCTATGATTTTGTCCAGAACATCCTTGTTTTTTGTGTTTTTTTTGTTCTTCATCAACCACTTAACAGTTCGTTGGTTTCTTTTATTTTCTTACATTTTTATTATGATTATTATAGTAACAGGAGGGCGGGTGTAGGGAGAGAGGTAGAACGTTTTGAATTAAAAGAGAAAAAAAAAAAAAACATTAGCAAAATACTATAATAAACTTTTGTTTAAACCTGTACTGCACAGTACATGTCCTTTTTTTGTATTTCTATAAACCAATAATATTTTTTATAAACTTTTCTGCAGAATAATGCCTATGATTTTGTCCAGAACATCCTTGTTTTTTGTGTTTTTTTTTTTGTTCTTCATCAACCACTTACCAGTTCGTTGGTTTCTTTTATTTTTTTTACATTTTTATTATGATTATTATAGTAAGAGGAGGGCGGGTGTAGGGAGAGAGGAAGAACATTTTGAATTAAAAGAGAAAAAAACAAAAACATTAGCAAAATACTATAATAAACTTTTGTTTAAACCTGTACTGCACAGTGAAGCTCTTTAAGAAAACCAGTTTAATCTGCCCTTTTCATTCCCCATGTGCTACTTTCAGAGCAGTGACCACACATTCTAGTTTGCTGAGTCAGTGATAATCCTGAAGAAGCACTGTGTGCACATATGTATGCAACTCAGTGCCTTGTTCTTCTCTCACGCACGCTAGAGGGGAAGGGGTGAGAAAAATACGGAACTTTGGTTAATGTCATTAATCTGTTGACGTAACTGAGGAGCTTACTCATTCTACACAAAGGTGTGGTTCCTGTGTATTGTTTGTATACTTGGAAAAAGGTTAACCTTACAAGCATCCTGAAAGAGTTGATATTACATCTCGCTCGCTTCGGTCAGCCAATCAGTCCCTCCTGTCACTGCCTAGATTAAAGACAAAATCATAAAAATCCCGGGCATTCATCCATCGTTATATTTAGGGCTGTTTATGTATTTTTAAAGTGCTTTGAGTCTAGAGAAAAGTGCTATAAGAATCACAACTGATTCTAATAATAATAATAATAATCTCTTTGTATGGTTCAATGATATTAATTCATATTTAAACAGGAACTTTGTTTTTTCCCTTTTAAACTACTTATTACTGCTATGTTTAGCTGTAAAAGGCTATTTCTATATTGACATCAGTTCCATTAGGTCTATGACCTCACGTCACCCTGGCCAAGAGTTGGTCTAAGACTCGCCTCTTGTGAACTTGGCTGGTATCATGCCTACTAGTCCTAGAAGCTCCCAGAGTGGCACTTCTCAGGACCCCACCCTTTGTATGGTAATATCCCTCCCCATCTCCATCTGTTGCACCTGTGACACCCCTAACTACAGGCGCACAGGAAGTGTTTTAAATCTATTTACCTTGCGTCTATTATGGGCAGGGTGTAGCGGGTTCTCCTGATTGCAGACCCTGACCGGCTGCCACTCGGGGCGACCTGCCTGCGACTCCCCCCCCCTTTCGCTGCCGTTCATTGTAAAACTCTTTTTAATTGGCAATTGTGGAAAAGAAAAAAAGCACATTGGACGATAACGTGAGTCTGATACTGAATGAGACCTCACAGGCTCTATTCTAAAAATAAAATCCCTAGTGCTGGCTCCCAACTTTTTGGATTGTTTGTTTTACATAATACTCCATGGAAGTTCCATTTCCCTGGCTCCCGAATCGATCTTTCTGGCTCCTAAAGTCTGCAGAGATCCATCAAGCCCTGATCTAATATATTATAAAATGCCGACATGCTGGAAGTATTTTTTAAGTGTATATGATTTTTCTGAGAGCATTCCTGACGGTAGGGGCTTGTTACCTGGAGTTTTTTCTCTCTCTCGCACACAATTCGATGCAGGTTTGTAGGTTACATCTAATTGGTCCGGAAATGGATTGAGCTATGGTGCAATTTGACTGAAGTTGAATGTCAGCAACATTTATTTTCCAGCCTTCTCTGAATAAATCCCCTCTCTGTGCAAAGTGTTTTTCCTGAAGGAGTACTTGCTGTCTTGGGGTGTGAAGACCACTGTCCTATTCCATCTTTCAGATGTCACAATGTAACACTTCTAGTGAAAATAAGATCATTATTTCATTACATATCTATATGGGTGTGTATACACACACACACACCGATCAGCCATAACATTACGACCACCTGCCTAATATTGTGTAGCTCCCCTTTTGACGCTAAAACAGCCCTGACCCGTCGCGGCATGGACTCCACTAGACCTCTGAAGGTGTGCTGGGGTAACTGGCACCAAGACATTAACAGCAGGTCCTTTCAGTCCTGTAAGTTGCGAGGTGGGGCCTCCTGAATGGCAGGACCCAAGGTTTCCCAGCAGTACATTACCCAAAGCATCACCCAAAGACTCTGAATAATATAATGTGAGACCGCCCCAAAAGGGAAAAAAATTCAATTAAGTTAATTTCTAACTCAGTGTTCTAAAACACGGAGTCAAAAAAGAAGTTTAGTTGTCCTTTAAAAACACGTTTAATGGAGACAAGGGGCGCGGCCAATGAAAAAATATTATTGTATTAAATTGTGCTTTATAAAGATAAATATAACATCAGAAGAAAGACATGCATGTCCTTACAACAAACCTGTATAGTTTGTACGAGTACACTAACTGATATAAAACATTCTGTCTGCAATCGTCATGGGTGTTTTTTTTAAAATTATTTTTATTTCATCTCCTCCTATATATTCTGTGTCTTTAAGCTCTTTTTATTGTGTGTGGTCACACCCTGTTATTGCCTCATCACAGCTCCAGGAACTAGTTAATGACTAATGAATCAGGGCAATCTAGGGTTTCTTAAAATACTTTTATATAATCTTCAAATAAAAGATTCTACATAAATGGCATTTCACATATTTTTAATCGCGTACAAAATAGAGAAAAGAAGGTTTTTTTTGTGAAAACTGTCCTATTATAAACAATATGTAAAGTATAGTTCTTGCCAGCTGGATTAGACCCGACAGAGAGCCCCCTGGAGCTGCGGCCAATCATAGGATGTCTCTGTGCTGGTGACGTTTCTAATGATGTAATAGGAACCTCTGCTTGGGGAGAGGCCAAGTGTTTAGTCACAGTGGGCAATGTAAAGCCAATGGAAGCCGCAATCTGTATTCTAATTCCTGATGAAGGATGCCTGTGGGTCTGGGCCGTGGCAGGTAGCAGTGTCTGTCTAAGGTTAGAACAATCTTTTGTTATTAATAAATAGGCTTTATTCATGAAAGAGGGAATTGAGAAGGGAATTTCAAACTTAAGGCCCAAAGTCGCCAAACCCCGACCCCCGTCGCGCGACCCCCGTCAGCCCCACCGCCGCACGCGCGACCCCCGTCAGCCCCACCGCCGCACGCGCGACCCCCATCAGCCCCACCGTCGCACACACAGCCCCCGTCAGCGTCACACGCGCGGCCTCCGTCAGCCCCAAAGTTGCACGCTCAGCCCCTGCGTCGCACGCGCGGCCCCCGTCAGCCCCCGTCAGCCCAAGCGTAGCATGCGCGACCTCCGTCAGCCCAAGCGTCGCATGTGCGACCCCCGTCGCACACATGACCCCCGTCAGCCCCACCGTCGCACACACTGCCCCCGTCAGCATCACACGCGCGGCCCCCGTCAGCCCCAGCGTCGCCCGCGCGGCCCCCGTCAGCCCCAGCGTCGCCCGCGCGGCCCCCGTCAGCCCCAGCGTCGCCCGCGCGGCCCCCGTCAGCCCCAGCGTCGCCCGCGCGGCCCCCGTCAGCCCCAGCGTCGCCCGCGCGGCCCCCGTCAGCCCCAGCGTCGCCCGCGCGGCCCCCGTCAGCCCCAGCGTCGCCCGCGCGGCCCCCGTCAGCCCCTGCGTCGCCCGCGCGGCCCCCGTCAGCCCCTGCGTCGCCCGCGCGACCTCCGTCAGCCCCTGCGTCGCCCGCGCGACCTCCGTCAGCCCCTGCGTCGCCCGCGCGACCTCCGTCAGCCCCTGCGTCGCCCGCGCGACCTCCGTCAGCCCCTGCGTCGCCCGCGCGACCTCCGTCAGCCCCTGCGTCCTCCGTCAGCCCCAGCGTCGCACGCGCGGCCCCCGTCAGCCCCAGCGTCGCACGCGCGGCCCCCGTCAGCCCCAGCGTCGCACGCGCGACCCCCGTCAGCCCCAGCGTCGCACGCGCGACCCCCGTCAGCCCCAGCGTCGCACGCGCGACCCCCGTCAGCCCCAGCGTCGCACGCGCGACCCCCGTCAGCCCCAGCGTCGCACGCGCGACCCCCATCAGCGTCGCACGCGCGGCCCCCATCAGCCCCACCGTCGCACACACTGCCCCCGTCAGCGTCGCACGGCCCCCGTCAGCCCCAGCATCGCGTGCGCGGCCCCCATCAGCCTCCGCCTCGTATGTCCGGCCCCCGTCAGCCCCAGCCTCGCACAAGCAACCCCCGTCAGCCCTAGCATAGCACACGCAGCGCCTCTCAGCCCCAGCGTCGCCACCTTGTGTTTCAATGTCACTAACAGAGGGAACCTTAACTAGGACCCTAATCTTACGGCACGGGGCAATCCCCCACTCTGATTGGCTGTGCGCCAACGTCTGGATGCGGTCTGCCTCATTTGAGAGGCAGAGCTCATAGTTAACCTACAGGTATCTGCAAAGACGCACGGGGGGCGGGGGTTGGGGCTAGGGGTCATTTACCCCAGACAGGTGGCAAAAGTATTTTAACCTTTTGCTTCAATTAGTGAAACAGTTAAAAGAAATGCTTGGACTTTAAATGAATTACTTATTGCCACCTTATCTGTGTACAATGTGTACAGTGATGTACACATGTTGGTCCCAGCCTGTGGGCACTCAGGGTTACTCAGCCCCTGTCTCGCCTGTTTCCAGTCCTTGTTCCTTATCTCGTGTTCCTAGTGTTTCTAAGAAGAGGTTTTCATGTTAATTGTCAGCAAAACCATAGATTAAAAAAACAAACTAAACAACCAGATGAATAGAGAGGCCAATCAGAGCGCTACCCGGCTGTGAGGAGTGGGCTGCAAATGTACACAAAGTACTACCATTACTGGAACTCTTTAAAGCAAGAGGCCATTAAAGGGACACTAACCTTCCCCTCCCCTCCATCATACTTCTAACCAATCTCCAACAGACATCAGTGGCAAGCCCGTATTCTGATTGGCTGACGGCATCCTGGCATCTTCAACCTCTGGATCAGCTCTGCCTCAGTGGAGAGGCAGAACCGAGAATGAACGTGCATGCAGGGCCGATCCTAGGGTCACGGGCGCCTGGGTGCAGGTTTTCCTTTGGCGCCCAAGGGTGGGCGTGGCTATATTATGAACTCCTCCCCTTTAGACATTTCTGTTCCAGGCATGCCCATTTCAATATTGGGGAGAGGGGGAGGGAGAAAACTTTATTTTAATGTAAAGGACCAACGTTTATTTTAAATAAAGATATTTATTTTGCCATAATACTGTGTAGTGGTTTTATTTATTTCTATGATGCTCAGCCAGCAACATGGGAGACTTTTTGCTGGCTAGCAGAATGAGTTTTTACTACCATTTTACTACCATACTACCCATGATTCCCAACCAGCCAAAGTCTCTCATTAGTCTGGCTGAGCATCATTGGAAAAGAAGTACACAATGAGTGATAAATAATATTCCACCAAGTCAGTCACTCACGTGTCTCTCTCTCTCCCCATACCCTCATGTCTGTCTGTCTCTCCCCGTACCCTCATGTCTGTCTGTCTCTCCCCGTACCCTCATGTTTGTCTGTCTCTCCCCGTACCCTCATGTCTGTCTGTCTCTCCCCGTACCCTCATGTCTGTCTCTCTCTCCCCGTACCCTCATGTCTGTCTCTCTCTCCCCGTACCCTCATGTTTGTCTGTCTCTCCCCGTACCCTCATGTCTGTCTGTCTCTCCCCGTACCCTCATGTCTGTCTCTCTCTCCCCGTACCCTCATGTCTGTCTCTCTCTCCCCGTACCCTCATGTCTGTCTCTCTCTCTCCACTCATGCTCCATGTCTCTCTCTCTCCACTCATACTCCATGTCTGTCTGTCTCTCACTCTGCACTCATTCCCCATGTCTGTCTCTCACTCTGCACTCATTCCCCATGTCTGTCTCTCACTCTGCACTCATTCCCCATGTCTGTCTCTCACTCTGCACTCATTCCCCATGTCTGTCTCTCACTCTGCACTCATTCCCCATGTCTGTCTCTCACTCTGCACTCATTCGCCATGTCTGTCTCTCACTCTGCACTCATTCCCCATGTCTGTCTCTCACTCTGCACTCATTCCCCATGTCTGTCTCTCACTCTGCACTCATTCCACATGTCTGTCTCTCACTCTGCACTCATTCCCCATGTCTGTCTCTCACTCTGCACTCATTCCCCATGTCTGTCTCTCACTCTGCACTCATTCCCCATGTCTGTCTCTCACTCTGCACTCATTCGCCATGTCTGTCTCTCACTCTGCACTCATTCCCCATGTCTGTCTCTCACTCTGCACTCATTCCCCATGTCTGTCTCTCACTCTGCACTCATTCCACATGTCTGTCTCTCACTCTGCACTCATTCCCCATGTCTGTCTCTCACTCTGCACTCATTCGCCATGTCTGTCTCTCACTCTGCACTCATTCCCCATGTCTGTCTCTCACTCTGCACTCATTCCACATGTCTGTCTCTCACTCTGCACTCATTGCCCATGTCTGTCTCTCTCTCCACTCATGCCCCATGTTTGTCTCTCTCCACTCATACCCCATGTCTGTCTGTCACACCCCATATCTTTCTCCTATACCTCCTACCTACCATGTATTTGTCTCTTCCCATGTCCCTTTTTCATGCCCCCTACTGACCTCATCTCAGAACTCAATTAGTGCTGCCTTGATCTCCCTGCACATAGTGATGACTCTGACCGTTATGGTCCGACGCTCTAAGTCATCACTGTGCACGGAAAGAGCAGAAAGCGCTGACTGAGGTCTAAAGGGAAACATGGCGCCGATCTGCAGAGCTGGCTCTGAGAGGCAGCAAAGCAGCACATGGGCAGCCCATTTACAGAGGTGTACTTAGGGTACACTTTGCCATTAACATAAGCAACAGCCAGTTTGCCTATTAAAAATGCTACAGTTTGCCCAATAAAAATGTCAGTTCGTCCTCAAAATACACCAGTTTCCCCAGTAATATGCCAATTATTTTGCCCATTAATATGCCACAGCCAGTTTGTCCATTAATATACAACAGCCAATTTGCCCATTGATATGTCACAGACAGTTTTTCCATTTATATACCTATGCTAGTTTGCCAATAAATAGGCTACAGCCAATATGCCACAGTTAGTTTACCCAATAAAAGCATAATCTCCTCTCCTGCCTTCCCCAGTACTCACCCTGCTGCTGCTCTCGTGTCCCCGGCCGTCTCCTCCGCACAGTCTTCCCTCTACGCACGCTGAGTGCAGGAGGCGGGAAATAGACGCCAGCTGGTTGGGGGCTGGTGCCCTCCATGTGATAAATTGATGAGCGCAGTGAGGGCCCCGGGCAAGAACACACTTACACACAGCCACACATAAATACACACAGTCATACATAAATACACACAGTCACACATAAATACACACAGTCACACATAAATACACAGTCACACATAAATACACGCAGTCACACATAAATACACGCAGTCACACATAAATACACACAGTCACACATAAATACACACAGTCACATGTAAATACACACAGTCACACATAAATACACACAGCCACACATAAATACACACAGTCATACATAAATACACACAGTCATACATAAATACACACAGTCACACATAAATACACACAGTCACACATAAATACACACAGTCACACATAAATACACACAGTCATACATAAATACACACAGTCACATGTAAATACACACAGTCACACGTAAATACACACAGCCACACATAAATACACACAGTCATACATAAATACACACAGTCATACATAAATACACACAGTCACACATAAATACACACAGTCATACATAAATACACACAGTCACATGTAAATACACACAGTCACACGTAAATACACACAGCCACACATAAATACACACAGTCATACATAAATACACACAGTCATACATAAATACACACAGTCACACATAAATACACACAGTCACACATAAATACACACAGTCATACATAAATACACACAGTCACATGTAAATACACACAGTCACATGTAAATACACACAGCCACACATAAATACACACAGTCATACATAAATACACACAGTCATACATAAATACACACAGTCACACATAAATACACACAGTCACACATAAATACACACAGTCACATGTAAATACACACAGTCACACATAAATACACACAGTCACACATAAATACAGTCACACATAAATACACACAGTCACACATAAATACACACAGTCACACATAAATACACACAGTCACACATAAATACAGTCACACATAAATACACACAGTCACACATAAATACAGTCACACATAAATACACAGTCATACATAAATACATACAGTCACACAAACACAGTTAAAAACTTAGTCACCCTCACAGACATACATTTACACAGACACCCTTATACACACTGTCACACATACATAAATACACACACAGCCACCTTTACACAGACACAGGATACACTTGCACAGACACTCATGTACACACACTTACACAGCCAGTAACACACACATAGTTATACACATTGACACACACATACACACTTATACACATACACTTAGACAGTAACACACACATACACACTTATACACATTCACACACACTTACACAGACAGTAACACACATAGTTATACACATTGACACACACATACACACTTATACACATACATTCACACACACTTACACAGACAGTAACACACATAATTATACACATTGACACACACATACACACTTATACACATTCACATACACTTACACAGACAGTAACACACATAATTATACACATTGACACACACATACACACTTATACACACTCACATACACTTACACAGACAGTAACACACACATAGTTAAACACATTGACACACACACCCATACACATTCACAGACACTTCCACACTTTTTTATTTTTTATATATTTTAACAATACCCCCCCCCCCCCCCCATCACCTCCTCCTCCTCCTTCTTCTTCTTGGTAATCCAAGCACAGAGCAACGGGGGAAAGCTCCGCCCCCGTCGCGTTCTGTGATTGGCTGCAGGGAGGAGGATGTTCTCTATGGTGTCTTGGCAGAGAACGTCCTCCTCCCGGCAGCAGCCAATCACAGAACGTGACGGGGGCGGAGCTTGCACCCGTCGCGCTGTGCTTGCTTTAACAAGGAGGAGGACGGCAGGGAGAGAGCTCCCTGCTTCAGCGCCTCTCCTCCCGTGCGCCTGGGCGCGGTGCACCCCGTGCACCCGCCCAGGATAGGCCCTGCGTGCATGTATCTCTAAATAAAGATAACAACTAAATAAATGTTTTTAGTTTCCCCTTAAAGCCAGTTAATTACCCACTCCTGCGCCAAGAAAATATTAATAGTATGTATTTTATTTTTTTTACAATAATTTTGTATTTACTAAACAACAGATGCGGTGAACTTTACCCTTTGCATAGACCAAGGTAGCCTAGTTTTACATAATTGACATTTAGTAAAAATGTTTGTTCGTTTGTGACACTCACTGGTCAGTTCACCTCAATGTGCTGATTTTTGAATAGGCTCCTAAATGCATGAGAGATGCTTCTGGTGGTTTGGAGCTAACACAGTACTGGTGTTTGCTATCCACAGGGCAGCCTCCAAAATGAAGTGTTTATATTAAATGTGCTAAACTCTTGCAGTGAGGCTGATCTGGTCTATGAGGGGCATGTACTAAAAAAAAACCCAAAAAATATTTTATGTATTTTTGCTCTTTGCTCCTTTTACAATGTTCGAAACATTGAACACTCAAATAGTACATACGAGCAAATTGGGAATATTTTTTCTACCTCTTATGATGGCGCTCGCTAAAAGCTGGTGTCATTTTCACACGCAAATGAGAATTATTTTTCACAAAATATTCGCAAGACTCTTTAGCGTGCGCAGATATAATCGCAATTTATTGACGCAAACCGGAAAAATGCACGCTAAATAAACAGAAGAGGCGCAAATCAGGGAACAAAAAGCGCAAAATTTTACAAATGCTCGCAAATTGCTCCTTACTCTTGTTTTACCGACTTTTTTCTCCACTGCACTTGTTTAGTACATGACCCCCTATCAGTCAAAAAATGGTTATAACAATTTTGATAATTAAAATGAAAATAAAATCCAAATAAATGTAAAAACATTAAAAGAAAAGGGGGCATATATTAACACGGCGCACATGGCGTTTGCGCCGAATACGTTGTGCGTCGATGTATAAACCCCCCCTGACAAACTTCAGAAGTGTGCGTTTTCCACAACTAATACATTTGCACAAGTAGCTTGGCAACCTTTTTAATTTCTTTGTTCTTGGTTTACATTAATATTTGTGTATATGTTGATGTCAAGCAACTTATCTGTTAAAAAATAATAATGCCAAAAAAGTATTTTTTTTTTGTGTGCTTTAAACTCACATACTGCTTATCAGAGCTGTATTCACCCCCCTTTGCTAGATTTTTGGCACGGGGCCTGCAGGATGTTATGCTTGTCCTGACATGTTTTTATGTTTTAAGATCCTTGATTCTCCATGCAGATTATTCTCCTCTCTCACAAAGACAAATGCGCTGTTTATTTATTTAATTTCAGAATGGCTCAGGTCGGACACTTTGATCTAAACCACGGAGGCCTTAGAACGCTCTTTTCGAGGGGGTAATTGATGGATATTTTGGAAATCCTGCTCCAAGGAGACATCGGTTTAGTCCCCTTCCTGTTCGTTGTGTTCCTTCTGCTCAGAGTACACATCTGATTAATAGCTGAAAAAGTGTTTTTATTCCGGTTCATTCTCCTTCATTGGCTTCTGTTTCTGAGATTTTGGATGGCAGTCTAGTATTAAGTATACAGAAAAACAGCCAAGTATGAGGAATAATTATGATAATTGTGACAAGAATTCTAACAAGCCCCCAGCTCTGATCTACATACTCTTATTAGTGGAGACTTTACTTTACTGAGAGGGTAGTGGATGTATGGAATAGCCTTCCAGCAGAAGTGGTAGAGGTTAATACAGTGAAGGAGTTTAAGCATGCATGGGATAGGCACAAGGCTATCCTAGATATAAGATAAGGCCAGGGACTAATGAAAGTATTACTTTACTGAGAGGGTAGTGGATGTATGGAATAGCCTTCCAGCAGAAGTGGTAGAGGTAAGCACAGTCAAGGATTTTAAGCATGCGTGGGATAGACACAAGGCTATCCTAGATATAAGATGAGGCCAGGGACTAATGAAAGTATTACTTTACTGAGAGGGTAGTGGATGTATGGAATAGCCTTCCAGCAGAAGTGGTAGAGGTAAACACAGTCAAGGATTTTAAGCATGCGTGGGATAGACACAAGGCTATCCTAGATATAAGATAAGGCTAGGGACTAATGAAAGTATTACTTTACTGAGAGGGTAGTGGATGTATGGAATAGCCTTCCAGCAGAAGTGGTAGAGGTTAATACAGTGAAGGCGTTTAAGCATGCATGGGATAGGCACTAGGCTATCCTAGATATAAGATAAGGCCAGGGACTAATGAAAGTATTACTTTACTGAGAGGGCAGTGGATGTATGGAATAGTCTTCCAGTAGAAGTGGTAGAGGTTAATACAATGAAGGAGTTTAAGCATGCATGGGATAGGTATAAGGCTATCCTAGATATAAGATAAGGCCAGGGACTAATGAAAGTATTACTTTACTGAGAGGGTAGTGGATGTATGGAATAGCCTTCCAGCAGAAGTGGTAGAGGTAAACACAGTCAAGGAGTTTAAGCATGCGTGTGATAGGTATAAGGCTATCCTAGATATAAGACCGGGAACTGGGGACTAATAAAAGTACTCAAAAAAAAATTGGGCAGACTAGATGGGCCAAATGGTTCTTATCTGCCGACACATTCTATGTTTCTATGAGACCATCTAAATGGGTTAATAAGATGCTCGCTGTTACCTTATGTGCTCATTACCTGGAACACACAGTGTCTAATGTGTCTCTCTTTTTATTTATGCATAACGTGTTCTTCCAGGTAGAATACTTTGATGTTTGTTGCTGGCGAGATTCCTCGGTTGGCATATGCTCTCTGACTGTAGTACCTGTTCAAACCTCGGGGTCACGGGTTCAAATCATGGCGTTTCGCAGTTATTCCCGTCATCTTTTGTCATTAAATGAGAGTGATAATAAGATGTATCATTCAACTGGCAATTCAGTTCATTCTAGCAGTTTGCTCTAAAAGCACTCTTGACTCCTAAAGTGCTACATTTTTATTCCATTTTTCTTGTCTATTATTAGTATGTCTAGTGGGACATTTACAAAGCAGTGTTAGAAATTTGAATATTCTTAAAAAAAAAAATAGAACCTACAGGTTGAGTATTGCTTTTCAAAAAATGTCTAAATGACCCAAAATTCAATTTTTAAACATTTTTTTTTTAAAGGGTCAGTTCAGGTAAGGGATACTCACTTTCCTGGAGCCCCGATGTGACGCACCTTTGGGAATTGTTTTTTTTTTTTCCCTTGAAACCCTTCCGAACATATTGTGGGGAAGTAGGTGATGTCGAGTTATAGTTTTGGAGACTTTCTGATCCTAAGATGCAGCCAACCTCTGCAATTCTCTTGCTGTGACCATCTGAGATTTTGTTTAGGCCACTCGAACCACGCTCTTCACAGTGCCTGGATGTCGAACACCAATATCTTGTGTTAAAAAAAAATCTTGATTCACGGAGCGGAAGTGAACATTGTTCATTCCGCTGCTGTGATGCTAGACTGCCTCTAGAGGCAGTCGGCAACATTACACCTAAAAAAAAAAAAAAAAGCGTAAATATAGGGTTAGAGTTACAATTAGGGTTGGAGTTAACATATATACAAACCAATAACAAAATAAATGTTAAAACAGCCTATGTCCTACTGAAGCAACATTCCAAAAACAAGCTTGTCCTTAAGGGGTTAACCATTTAAAAAAAATAAACCTGCCTTGTTTGTAATTGTTTGGATACCCATGAGAGCAGGGTATTTTTGTGTATTTTTTTTTTTTTAAAGTAAAGATCAAAAGGTTAAACAAAAAAGATTTTTTCACAGCCTTCTTTGCTCATATTTACAAAGTTGTCCAATATTAGTCATGGGCACTGTAGTGTGTGTGTGTGTGTGTATAAATATACAGCTATATATATATATTTGTGTGCCACTCTATTGTTTTCTTTTGAAATCGTGGTTAAGCAAGAATAAGCCTTTCACAAACAAGCATTGTGAATAATTACTGCTGACGGGTAACCAAAGATGGAGGTATCCATCCCAGTTTGGTGATAGGATGGCAGACGTCTAGATGTGGCGTTCGATCTGGAGCCCTACTTGTGTTCCTGAATGATTTAAAGAGTGTCCGCTTCTACAAGTGGCGTTTGTGCTGCTACGTTAGACACTAGACGTCTTATCAGAGTGTAGGATTATTCAGTGTCTGTGGAGTCTCCTGTTTATGACATCACCCGTGGCACGGGTTTAGCCTTTTTTGCTCTGTAAAACTCTATCAGGAGGCGGACATGTTGTTTAGAATCTTGGTCAGAGAGAGAAGATCTGATCCATCTGACCCAAGATGTCTTCCTTCTTGATAGAGTGCTACTGAGCAAAGAGGGCTCAAAAAGGTATTTTAACTCTCTTCTTACATTTAAACATTGCTATTTTAAATGCCTCCGTTCGAAGCTTCTATTTAAACATAAATTAATAGTTTGCTACAGTTGTCCTTTAATGTTGAAATTAGGTTATTATAGGGATTATATCATTGTCAGTGTGGTGGTGGTTAAAAGAGGGGCTTAGGGGTCTTTAAGCGTTTTCTCTTAACAGTGCTTTAACGTGCAATCTGATCTGCATTTCTATGTATTTTTATATATTTATCAGGTCAACTAAAAGGAGAGTTTGGACGGCATGCAAAGTTGTGAAATAACTTCAGACAGCACTGATGATCCTCTTTGTAGTGGCCTACGGCGAAACCGTCAGCCTCGAATAGTGATTATTGGCGCCGGGCTTGCTGGCCTGTCTGCTGCGAAGACCCTCCTTGAGAAAGGATTCACGGATGTTACTATCCTTGAGGCATCTGACCGAATTGGAGGCAGAGTGCAAAGTATTCAGCTTGGTGAGAGGAGCCTCTTTACTAACCTTGGAGGCTACTATATTATTATTATTATTATTTATTATTATTGTTATTATTCCAGTTTTGGGTCAAGCCTACTCGATAAAAAGGTGAAGCATCTTTGATGAGCTCTCCAAATTCACTTCTCCTTCCTTGGTCTTTAAATAGACAGTGAACCCTTTTTTTTACGAAAATTAACCCTCTATATTGCATGGTCCATTTTTTTTTTGGTTTGTTTTTTACACGTGTGAACATTTTCCTTGAAATGGTATCATATAGAAAAGATGTGTGTCAAAACATTCTGGGAATACCACTCATATTGGCGTGTTGAGAGCATTAAAAGCAAGTGGGAATCTTAAAGGTAAGCATCAATATGCTGGTATATTAGGGTTAGGGGTGAGAGCTAGGTTTAAGGGATTCTGCCGCCCCCCCCCCCCCTTAATTTTGTTAATGAATGTAGAGAATAAAAAGTATCTATTCCGATCAAATGCACAGAATAAGAGAAAATACCGTATTTGCTCGATTATAAGACGACCCTGATTACGTATAAGACGACCCCCCAAACTTTGGATATTCCTTTAGGAAAAAAACTAAAAGCCTGAATATAAGACTACCCTATAGGGAAAAAAAAGTTTAACTTGTATATATGTAAATTGCTTTTTAATATTTAATAAAAAATTTATATTATTCAAATGCATTTCTTGTTTTTATTTCCTTGCGGCCTCTCTCCCCCCCAGCGTAGTCTCTCTATCTCCCCCCTCCCTCCCCTAGTCTCTCTCTCTCTCTATCTCCCCCCTCCCTCCCCTAGTCTCTCTCTCTCTCTCTATCTCCCCCCTCCCTCCCCTAGTCTCTCTCTCTCTCTCTATCTCCCCCCTCCCTCCCCTAGTCTCTCTCTCTCTCTCTATCTCCCCCCTCCCTCCCCTAGTCACTCTCTCTCTATCTCCCCCCTCCCCTAGTCTCTTTCTCTCTATCTCCCCCCTTTCCCTGGTGGCTGGTGGGGGTAGCTGGGGGATGTCTGCACGATACGCGCAGACATCCTCCATGCTTTCCGACACCTCCGTCTATTATGACGGACAGCTGGTCCGTCATAATAGACGGAGGTGTCGGGCAGCATGGAGGATGTCTGCACGTATCGTGCAGACATCCCCCAGCTGCCCGCTTTTCCCTGGTGGCTAGTGGGGCAGCAGAGGATGTCTGCGCGATGAGCGCAGACCTCCCCTGCTGCCACCCGGCACGCTCGCCGGGACTTCTGTGACGAAAGCGGAAGTACCCGGCTTCTTCACAGAAGCCCCGACGGTCGTGCCGGGCGGAAGCAGGGGAGTCTGCGCTTATTGCGCAGACATCCCCTGCTGCTAGAGAGGGGGATCCAGGTCCCCTGCAGCTCTGCTGGGGACCTGGATCCCTTTTTTATAATCTGACCTCAATTTGAGGTCAGATTTTAAGAAGACCTCGATTATAAGACTTTTTCAAACCTCGTCTTATATTCGAGCAAATACGGTATATTTTTTAAATGTATCTGTTTATGACATCACCTTGTGATTTCATATGCAAATGAACTACCTGTAATTTGCATATCAAGCCACAAGGTGATGTCATAAACAGGAGACTCCACAGACACATTTAAAACGTAGTTTTCTCTTATTTTATGCACTTGCGGGCAATTCTGATAACACAATGTATAGATCATTTTTATTTTCTATATTCACAGCAATGTTCAGGTCCCGTTAAGCATCTTGGGGTTGGGTATTAGGTGGGACCTTAGGTTAGGGTTGGGGATATTCGGGTTATGTGTTAAGGTGGACATTAGAGTACTCTACTGTCCAACTAACGTCTGTACAGACGCTTTCCTTTAGAAAAATGGAAAATGACTTATTAATTACACAGTCTCTCTTTTTCTTTTTGCGCGTGAGTAAGTATTAAGATGTGTCATTATGCTGACATGCTGTAAGGTTGCACAGATGGCACATATCTCACAAAACCGCGCATCCTTTCCATCGCAAAATCCTTGAAAGTCGACTCAACAAAAATCCTAGTAACACAAATATTGTGCCATGTTTCTGACATTAATCTCTGTAAACCTTACTTTATTCACCAACACAAAGACTACATATTCTAGCTTAAAAATTGCTCTGTAACGCAAGCGTTATGTTAAATTAGATAGATGCTAAACTTTATGTTTTTTTTATTTTTTAATCTCTGTTTCTAATATAGAAGTACAAGTGAAAATATCAGTGTCCTTAGTATGAGGACCAACTGGCAGATACTTTTTGACTTTTTGTTGTCCACAGTCTCTTCCTGCTAATGACCACACGTTCAACAGAGGGGCTAGGTGGTATTTAGAAACAAAGGTCTCTCTCTCTCTCTCTCTCTCTCTCTCTCTCTCTCTCTCTCTCTCTATGCTAGCAGAGTGAGCCTTTCAGCCCTGACAGACCCTGATCAGAGGTGCTGTGGCGAGCCTCTGGGGTGATTGGCTGAGCGCATGCTGAGACTGTTGGAAGACAGCGGTCAGACCCTGGAGTAGCGGCACTTCGTTTTTAACTTTAAAAAAAAAAAAAGTTGTGTTTAATTTAAAGATGGCACCAAGTGTAGGCGTTTCATATAGAAATGCTTTAATGAAAGGATACAAAAAAAAGTACCTTATTGAGCCATATTTACCACAAATGGCTCCACCAGGAGGCAGACATTTTGTTTAGTCTTGTTTAGACTTTGGTCAGATGGGTCAGATCTTTCTTCATCTGAACCAAGGTGAGTGAAGATCTGACCCAAGATTCTAAACAAGTTGTCCTGAGAGAACTATATGGAGTAAAGTAGGCTCAGTGAGGCACTTTATTTGTATTCTTTCATTAAAGGATTTCTTTATAAATCATCTACACTTGAAACAATCTTTCAATTAAACATAACGTTTATTTTTTTGCTACTACTGTCCTTTAAGACAAGCATGTGGGTGCTGTCCTCAATTTTCTTAGGTTTGTAACAACATTTACCCCAAATAAGTGGTGTTCAGAGATCCCCCCTCCCTTTTTTTTAATGCCTGTGCTGCTCACCTCCTCAGATCACGCTACGTTTGAACTGGGCGCTACTTGGATACATGGTTCAAATGGAAACCCCGTCTACCATCTAGCAGAAGACAATGGCTTGCTTGAAGAAACAACAGATGGAGAGAGAAGTGTTGGTCGCATTAGTCTATACTCCAAGAATGGAGTGGCTCACTACCTCACCAACAGTGGCCAGAGGATCCCTAAAGACCTGGTTGAAGAATTCAGTGATGTATATAACGAGGTACGCTTGTCATTGTGACAGAAACATACAATGTGTCGTCAGATAAGAGCCATTCGACCCATCTAGTCTGCCTAATCTCTGACTAAAAAGAAAAGTACCTGTCCTTGTCTTATATCTAGGATAGTTATATCTATGCCTATCCCACATATTAAAAAGAAGAAAAACTTCTTAAAAGAAGAAAAACTACTACAACTAGAGGACATAGTCTTAAATTATAGGGGCAACGATTTAAAAGTAATATCAGGAAGTATTACTTTACTGAGAGGGTAGTGGATGTATGGAATAGCCTTCCAGTAGAAGTGGTAGAGGTTAATATAGTGAAGGAGTTTAAGCATGCATTGTATAGGTATAAGGTTATCCTAGATATAAGATAAGGCCAGGGAATAATGAAAGTATTACTTTACTGAGAGGGTAGTGGATGCAGGGAATAGTATTCCAGTAGAAGTGGTAGAGGTTAATACAGCGAAGGAGTTTAAGCATGCATGGGATAGGTATAAGGCTATCCTAGATATAAGATAAGGTCAGGGACTAATGAGAGTATTACTTTACTGAGAGGGTAGTGGATGTATGGAATAGCCTTCCAGCAGAAGTGGTAGAGGTTAACACAGTGAAGGAGTTTAAGCATGAGTGGGATAGGCACAAGGCTATCCTAGATATAAGATAAGGTCAGGGACTAATGAAAGTATTACTTTACTGAGAGGGTAGTGGATGCATGGAATAGTCTTCCAGTAGAAGTGGTAGAGGTTAATACAGTGAAGGAGTTTAAGCATGCATGGGATAGGTATAAGGCTATCCTAGATATAAGATAAGGCCAGGGACTAATGAGAGTATTACTTTACTGAGAGGGTAGTGGATGTATGGAATAGTCTTCCAGTAGAAGTGGTAGAGGTGAATACAGTGAAGGAGTTTAAGCATGCATGGGATAGGTATAAGGCTATCCTAGATATAAGATAAGGCCAGGGACTAATGAGAGTATTACTTTACTGAGAGGGTAGTGGATGTATGGAATAGCCTTCCAGCAGAAGTGGTAGAGGTAAACACAGTGAAGGCGTGGGATAGACACAAGGCAATCCTAGATATAAGATAGGGAACTGGGGACTAATAAAAGTATTCAGAAAAATTGGGCAGACTAGATGGGCCGAATGGTTCTTATCTGCCGACACATTCTATATTTCTATATGATTAAATCCCTTCACTCCATTAACCTCTACCACTTCCGCTGGAAGGCTATTCCATATAGGTGCGGATGTTCCATATGTGCTAGGTGTGCGCTGCAAACCTCCGAGCAGAGAGCTGTCTATTTCGAGAGTTTGTGAGCTCCGAGCAGAGATCCCACAAATCCTGGAAATACATCCAGGAGACAGACGGCGGCTGCGAATTCTGCAACAGAGTCGCTCACTCTGTTGCCAATTCAACCAGCTCGAAAAATATACCAAAATTCGTGTACTTTCCATGCCGGTTGAATTGCCGACTGACTCTGTTGCAGAATTCGCAGCTGCCCCCCTCGGATGTAACTCGTGTATTTCCGGGGGGTTTGTTCTGGCTGTTCGCAGCACACAAACTCCTAGAAATACACGAGATACATCATGCCTCCTAGTGACAGACGGGCTCCGGGCTGGCAGCACGCCTGTCACTCAGGGGCAAGATACTCCTCTGACATCTACTACCCTCTCAGTAAAGTAATACTTCCTGATACTACTCTTAAATCTTTGTATTCTGAACACTTTGCAAGCACTTTATAAATTATAGAGGGGTTATACATCAAACCCATTTCTGGTGCCACGTTTTAAAAGGGACTTCATCCGCAGCAAGGACTGGACCACTTTTCGAACTCTGCCCCACAATTGACCATTGGAAACAACCCTCTGAGTTTCATGGTATTGTTAGTAGTCAAGCTTCATATCCAAGAGTTGCTCTTTATTCTCACGTGGTTATGAATGAACATTGATATACTTTGTATCTCTGGGGATGTAGTATGTTTGCTATGGCTTTTATATATATACATATAGATGTATATATATTTAAAAAAAAAAAAAAATATCTAAAATATAAAATGAGTCCTAACGCCTTGCACTTAAAATGTAGAAATCTCAGATGCCTGGGTGCATCTTCGCTGTTAGCATATCAAGAGTCCTTGGAAAAGAGCACATATTCCAAATACCACACAAAACCTTTTTATTACAAGTCCTTGATGGTGGACATTGGCACTACAGATGTAACGCCACTCCTGCCTGATTTAAAATAGCATCTGCGGAGCACCCTTGAGAAACGATAATGTACTACTTTAAACATGAAAGTGGGCATTGCAGGGAATATCAAAGTTAAGGCTCAAAGTAGCATATTTGGGAAAAAAAATCGTAATGGGAGAATTTTACCAACTCCGCTGCTGTGGCCTTTAAGGACAACTCAACTATTTTTTTTTTTTTTTACCAAGGATTAAAAATAGTGAACCCCTTTGTTAAGTAAACCTGATGTATACAGATACAATGGGGGGGGGGGTTACTCTGACTGTTACCAAGGAACAATGCCCTGTCAAAGACTCTGGCGTAGTAACGTTTGAATGGTGCACAAAATGATGAAGGGGTCTTATAATATAAGTATTTAGTACCTCTTTAAGAATTATTTGTGTCCCCTATTTCAAGCTGAAGCCTTTTCCCCCTGACCCTCTTCCTTTCCCAGCCTATTTTTCCCATTTTGTTATCTGATTGGTGATAAACCATCTGTCTTCATTTTAATGAAGTGACACAAATTTGGTAGAATAAGATGAGAGGCGAATAAAAGTGCAATGACCATTTGCTTCTATTGTGGAAGACTCTGTAGAGCTTCATGTAATGTAGCAATGAAATATAGGGTGTTCCTTTTCTTGTCACCCAGGTCTATAACCTGACTCAGGAGTTTTTCCAAAATGGGAAGCCAGTTAACGCAGAGAGTCAAAACAGCGTCGGAGTTTTTACCCGGCACGTGGTACGAAAACGCATCAAAGACGATCCTGATGATTCGGACACCACGAAGAAGCTGAAGCTCGCCATGATTCAGCAATACTTAAAGGTAAGGCGCAAATTAACTTGTCCTCTTTTCTGCACACACACTATGGGTTGTGTTCTATTCCCATACACGCTATTCAAATCAAGAGTACTGTTTATTGATATTATATGCGGGTACAGCACTGGGGGTTACATATTAAAAGTGTTGCATGTTTTAGTAATGCCATAAAATATACACTGGTATTTCCTATGAATTTCAGTATTTTGGCTACAACATATTTGTCCTCACCTGGATACTTTCTAGAGTTGTGAAATGTCTACTTGGGGCTCATTGTGGACTTTTTTTTTTATGCTCCATATAGATTTTTTAAGGCGTGGACATATTGTTTAGAGTCTTGGATCAAATGGGTCAGACCTTCCTTCGTCTGACCCAAGATTCTAAACATGTCTGCCCCCAGCTAGAACTATATGGAGCAAAAAGGAGTCTGGATGTTACTTTATTTCTATCATTTCATTAAAGCATTTTTATTATAAATGCCTACACTTGATGAAATCTTTCAGTTAATCATACATATATTTTTTATGCTACAGTTAATCTTTAGGGATAAAACCGTTTATAATGAAACCAACTTTGTTTTTTTTAAATTAGTTTTATTATAAAATTTGACTGTTTTCTATAGATTATTGTGTTTTTTTTGTGTGTTTTTGTTATTCGTTTATTAGAAAACAATCCTGTTTTGTATAATTATTGTGTTTTTTCGTTGTGTGTTTTTTAAGCTGATCACTGTGGGTTTTTGTTTCAGGTCGAGAGCTGCGAGAGTAGCTCACACAGTATGGATGACGTGTCCCTGAGCGAGTTTGGAGAGTGGACTGAAATCCCTGGCGCACATCACGTAATTCCGTGTGGCTTTGTCAAGATTGTGGAGATCCTTTCCGGCGCCATCCCCCAGTCTGTCATCCAGCTGTGCAGATCGGTGAAATGTATTCACTGGAACAGGTCAGTCCGCAAGCAGATCGAGCGAGTGGCAGACCACAACAGTGACCAGCCAGAGGACAAAGGTTACCCAGTCTTCGTGGAGTGCGAAGACTACGAGTTCATACCCGCCGACCACGTCATTGTCACGGTCTCACTGGGCGTCTTAAAAAAATGGCACGAGAGCTTGTTCCATCCCAACCTCCCAGAAGACAAAGTCTTGGCCATCGAGAAACTGGGCATCAGCACCACGGACAAGATCTTCTTGGAATTCGAAGAACCTTTCTGGAGTCCTGAGTGCAACAGCATCCAGTTCGTCTGGGAAGAAGAGGCGGAAAGTGAAAGCCTAACTTATCCCGAGGAGATGTGGTTCAAGAAGATCTGCAGCTTCGATGTCCTCTACCCACCGGAGAGGTATGGCTACGTGCTCAGCGGATGGATCTGTGGCGAGGAGGCTCTGATTATGGAGAAATGCGACGACGAAACTGTGGCAGAAACCTGCACTGAGCTACTACGCAAATTTACAGGTTGGTCCTCTCTTGTACGCTTGATAGTATGATACAAGGTTCTAAAAGTGATGGAACATTCTGTTGGCTTCCATGATGACAAGACCACGGTTAGAACTCTGCCCCACAATTGACCTTTATGCATAACCTCCTATATGGCTTCTTTACCATGTAACGCTTGACATGACTTGTGAGGTTGTGGGATGGTCCATTGAAGCTATGTACAGCTATCCACAATTGCATAATTCTGTACCAACAAATACCCTATCATTATCATTTTTCTATTTCAAAGTTGTCCAACTCTTTTTTAATGTAACAGGCCAGGTACCATGCAGGAGTTTGGGTTTCAGGGGCCATACCCAATTTTATTTCTTCAGCTCATACAATAGCCCAGTGTTTCTCGACTGGTGGGGTCCCTGACCCAAAAGTTGGTTGGTGCGGAGTGTGTCGCGGACGTGTACTCTGGCTTCGTCAAAACAACAAAATCTAACTTTTGATAGGGGGGGACCGATGATGTAGTGACGCATGCTGCTTTCCGCGACTGAAGCTGAGAAGCCTACCAAGGAATGGATGGCACTGTTTCGATAGTGGTGCTGATATCTCTTCCAGTAGCCCATCTACGTTTGGGAAACAGCTGAGGCTTTACTGTTTACATGTAACTTAAAAACTTGTCTGAGATGGGTCAAGTTAATTTTGGGCTTGATGATGCAGATACATGGCAGTGAGTCTTTAATGTACCTATCTATGTGATATTTAATTTTCTTTTGCACTGGGATTACTGCACTATCCATTTTGTGAAAATTACCTTTTTTTTTGTTGGTTCAATGTTTTGAACAGTGCATATACAAAATGTGGGATACTGTGCAAGTTGTTTTGTGGAATAAATTATAATGTCTCGGAAATTAAATTATTTTTGGGTCGTGACTTGGTGACCAAGGACAAATATGGGTCCTGAGGTTAGACGGGTTGAGAACCACTGCAATAGTCTATGGTTTAGGGGCTACACAAAATACCTTGTGGTCCATATCGTTCACCTGGCCATCAGTGAACATGAATACGTTAATGCATACTTTGAGTTATCATGGCAGTCTCTGGATTTTTCTTCATAAAATACTTTTTCTTTTTTTTCTTTTTTATTGCTTGGTTTAGTAAGTCAGATCCTGATCTCCCTTACTGCCCAGCATTTTTAGTGGCCTGTACCATGTTTCACCTCGAAACACACCACTGATTGCTTTCCTTCCTACGTCTTCCACATTGTTTTTTTTTTTACTGTAAATGTAGAGAATACAAAATGATTTAAAATAATATATACACTGAGTTAGCAGAATTGCAAGCAAATGCCTAAATTAGGTGAGAAAGAATTTTTTGCTACAGGTGTCCGTCAAAACATAAGTTCTGTTTAATTGAAAGATGGCATCAAGTATAGAAATTTTATATAGAAATGCGTTAATGAAAGAATACAAATAAAGTACCTTTTATTGAGCCATCTTTACTTGATATGGCTCAAACTGGAGGCAGACATTTTGTTTAGAATCTTTGGTCAGATCTTTCTTCATCTGAACCAAGGTGAGTGAAGATCTGACCCAAGATGTCTGCCCCCTGAGAGAACTATATGGAGTAAAGATTCTAACCAACATGTCTGCCCCCTGAGAGAGCTATATGGAGTAAAGATTCTAACCAACATGTCTGCCCCCTGAGAGAACTATATGGAGTAAATATTCTAAACAACATGTCTGCCCCTTGATAGAACTATATGGAGCAAAGAAAGCTCAATAAGGCACTTTATATGTATTCTTTCATTAAAGATTTTCTTTATAAATCCTCTACACTTGATACAATCTTTCAATTAAACATACTGTGCGTGCAGTCCTCAATTGTGGCGTCTCCAGTTTATGACCTGTGTCTTGCAAATGAATTGATTTTCAATAGGAAATGTGTAATTTGTATATTAGGCCACAGGTGATGTCATAAGTAGGAGACTCCATGCACACATTTAAAACACATTTGTCTCCTAATTTAAGCATTTGCATGCAATTCTTCTAATACAATGTATAAATCATTTGCAATATATATTTTTTTCTCTACATGCACAGTAAAAGAAATGTTTAGGTGATACTGTTCCTTTAAGTTACTTGAATTTCTAAGAAACACATAGTCCATCATCTTCAACCCTTCCACATATTCTACTTTTTGTTGATCCAGAAGAAGGAAATTAAAGCCCAGACACAATTCTAATTTGTTCTAGAAGGGGAAAAAAAAAATCCTGCTGGATTCTAAGGCAGTCGGACTCCCCCGTGGATCAGCATTCTTTAAATCCTCAGTGTCTATAGAATCAGTGCTGCTGCACCTGCAGTAAACATGCAGAGTAATCACTGGGGGGAGGGCTTGGGTCAAATATTAAAAATGTGATTTATACGGAATGCCTGCATCAAAGCACACTGGAATAAAAACCCGTGCACTATACAAGCAGTGATCTTCATCTTGCACCAAAGTAAGTTTGGGGACCAGACTGTCCCTTTAATAAGTCTGTTGCGCTGAACCATTAAAGAGTATATCTATATTTAATTTTTATAATTTTTTAAATGAGAACTGAATTGTTTTTAATTGTGTTTTCTGTGAGCGCTAGGCTAAAATTAAGCTGTTTTTGTTGTTGTTTTTTTTAAGCTTTTGTAGCTTCTTAAGCAGAGTCAGAATTGTGTCTTAAATATGATGAAGCCAAGTGAGAATAAAGTATATTCTCTGCACTTTGCACGCGACGGGGCCGTGATGACTCTACTTCCACTAAATGCCTTAAAGTGCTTTGAAATAATTTTCTATCTACCAATCAAGCGGCCAAACCCTGCTGATAAAGCTGTGTTATTGCATGGGCCTTAGAAAAAGACGTAGCACCAGCACTGCAGGAATGAGACGCTATAACCTCTTAAATCGGACTGAACACCGCTTAACACAAGTCGGCTTCAAACCAAACTAACAGTAAATCAATATTCTTTTCATCGAACCAAGTTAATGTAAATTTAGCTGTATTTATCATGTAAGGTTATAACTGCTTTTAGTCCTCATATATGCTGCCTAGATTTGAAAAAAAAAATAAGGGAAAATCGAACCAATCAATGTATACAGGGACGGCCTTTGATGTGTGTGACCTGTGAGACCGCACAGTGCGCAACAATCAAGGGGTGCTAGTAGAGGCACCCGCCACTGGCTAGGGAGATCAGAAGATTTCCCCTCACCAGCCCTTGGGAGCAATACTCAGGAGCATTGGCGGAGATAACATAGATGGGGAGAGGAAGATTAGAGATAACAGATGTGGTGGGGGTGGGGGGGTGGGGGGGTTAAGACAGACAGACATGGGGGGATGGGGAGAGGAGAGAGAGAGACATGGGCAGGCAGAGGAAAGTTGAGAGACATAAAATGGGGGGGGGGGGGGGGGGAGGGTTGGAGAGAGATAGCCATGGTGGTATATAAGAGACAGACATGGGAAGGGAGAGAGATCTACATGGGGTATAGGAGAAGATGGAAGACATGGGGAAGGGAGAGGAAAGAGACAGGCATGAGGAGGGAGAGGAGATGGACATTCTTAACATGTATGGCTTTGAGGAAAGACGTAACCGGGGGGATATGATAGAAACATTTAAATACATAAAGGGAATCAACACAGTAAAGGAAGAGAGTATATTTAAAAGAAGAAAAACTACCACAACGATAGGACATAGTCTTAAATTAGAGGGGCAACGATTTAAAAGTAATATCAGGAAGTATTACATTACTGAGAGGGTAGTGAATGTATGGAAAAGCCTTTCAGCAGAAGTGGTGGAGGTTATTACAGGGAAGGAGTTTAAGCATGCGTGGGATAGGCACAAGGCTATCCTAGATATAAGATAAGGCCACGGACTAATAAAAGTATTACTTTACTGAGAGGGTAGTGGATGTATGGAATAGCCTTCCAGTGGAAGTGGTAGAAGTAAACACAGTCAAGGATTTTAAGCATGCGTGGGATAGGCACAAAGCTATCCTAGCTATAAGACCGGGAACGGGGGACTAATAAACTTATTTAGAAAAATTGGGCAGACTAGATGGACTGAATAGTTCTTATCTGCCGACACATTCTATGTTTCTACGAGGGGGTGCATTCTTAACATGTATGGCTTTGAGGAAAGACGTAACCGGGGGGATATGATAGAAACATTTAAATACATAAAGGGAATCAACACAGTAAAGGAAGAGAGTATATTTAAAAGAAGAAAAACTACCACAACGATAGGACATAGTCTTAAGTTAGAGGGGCAACGATTTAAAAGTAATATCAGGAAGTATTACATTACTGAGAGGGTAGTGAATGTATGGAAAAGCCTTTCAGCAGAAGTGGTAGAGGTTATTACAGTGAAGGAGTTTAAGCATGCGTGGGATAGGCACAAGGCTATCCTAGATATAAGATAAGGCCACGGACTAATAAAAGTATTACTTTACTGAGAGGGTAGTGGATGTATGGAATAGCCTTCCAGTGGAAGTGGTACAAGTAAACACAGTCAAGGATTTTAAGCATGCGTGGGATAGGCACAAAGCTATCCTAGCTATAAGACCGGGAACGGGGGACTAATAAACTTATTTAGAAAAATTGGGCAGACTAGATGGACTGAATAGTTCTTATCTGCCGACACATTCTATGTTTCTACGAGGGGGTGCACCACGGGATGGCCGGCACAGGTCACCTAAACACTTAAGGCTGGCCCTGAATACACATTAAAGCTGAACAGCATACACTGGTTTAATTCTTTTTTGTTGTTTATTTGGTATATTTGCAATGCTTATATTTTGCAGGTTTTCTCCCAGAGATAGATTTTTGTTTTGTTTTTACATGTATTCCTCCACGCCACTCACTCACATGACATCTAGAAATCATGGGTCTGCCAGCCATCTGTTAGGAGGCAATCGCAAGGTTCCTCTACAAACCTTGGGGGAGTGCACGTGCAAAACATCAATGCATGAGCATTAGGCGTCCCCTTGATTTGCTGGGGTCCCACTGTTCATTTGAGCATCGCTGTGTGCATCATGCATGTGCACCATTCACATTGTACATACACGTGATCTTATCAATGGGGTGCATCGCCGGTACAGTTCTGTGTGTACGACCGTACTCTCAGAGTCTGCAAAAATGAACTAAGGGGTGGAGCTGGAGTTTATTTTGCCTGTCCGTATAGTAAAACTGTCTGGTTGTAAAGACTGTTATAGAGGCGCACAGGTTTATATTCTGCTCTGAGCAAGTGTCTCCGTGTGAAGAAAAGGAGATGACCTATTAAAGGGACACTAAAAAGTTTTTCCATCTGGTCGGTGACTGTCTGTCTCTGTCATTAGCAGAGAGAAACCACCGCTATATTCCGACCCCAATCAGACGAGCCAGCCGAGCCCCCATGTTTACCTATTACGACACACGCTGGATTCAGTCTGAGAGCGCAGGGTATCTTTCTTATAACCTTCCTTCTTTTAAAGGAAGCAAGGTTTTTTAAAAATGTAGTTGTCCTTTAAGTGAGTATTTTTTTTCAAGGAAGTGAAAATGCCAACGTATTTATAAAAATCAAGTCAATAAAAAAAATCGATATGCTTTATCTTGAATGATCCTCTAGCTTAGACTGTCTGGGATAACAGAACTAAGCGATACCTCCGTGAACTGACTTCCCCTTGTAATCCAATATGTCGGCCTAGGATGTTTACATGAGTCTAGGCAGAAGGTCAGAAATGAAATGATTAAAATAACCGGCATGTTAATGACGATGTAATCACTGACCAGTGGAATTGTTATTGGCTCATTTAAACAAATAATACCAATAAAACTCCACTTAATTCCTCGGGGATAAACCAACTTTTTATTGGGAGAATTATACCGATCTATTTAGTTTTTCTTTTACGACCCATTGAAGTAGCCAGTCAAGAAGCAGCTTCTTGTAGATGGATTTAGGCAGTGATTGCCATAGACCAGCGTTTATGGAGGCTATAGGGGGATATCTAGGGATTTGGTTGTACAAAGATTTTTGACAATGTGTCAAATGTCCATACAAGTCTGTATCACTGCCAATCAAGGGCGGTAGCTTGCCGACCATCTGATGGGACTCAGCTGCCTCTCTGTTTAGGGCAGATCTATTCAGGGTTACCTCTATTGCTTATATATAAAAAAACAAAATGTTTAAAGGTCAGTTGTGGAGCAACGTTCTAAAAGTGGTGCCATCACCATGGAAACCAATCAAATGGTCCCACTGGTTAGATCACTTTTATACGTAACTTACTGTACTAGCACGAAGTGACAGGCAGCATGATTCACAGGGAAGCATGGAGGCTGCAGGTCATAAGATAAAATGGCATGTATCTTAAAGACTGTCTGGTGCCCAAAATGCATCTTTCAAATGTTAATGCATATTAATGTGCTTTCAAAGAACTTTAAAATGTATTTTTTTTTTTACATTTTGCTTAGAATATAAAATACTGTGAAATTACAGCAGTTTGCAAGAAACCAGGACTGCCCACACAAGCTGAAAAAAAGTCAATTCTGTTTCTTTTTTTTTTTTTTTGCTGCAGGAACCAATGAGAATAATTTAATTTCAATAAATGGCATTGTCTGTCTAGTGATGGACTGTTAAGAGATCCAACTGTGTACAAGAGCAAGGTCACTTTGGTTGTACACAATGTATTCTATCCCAAAAGCACCAGCAATTACTAAATGAAACATCACTTTAAATCCTCACTGTCTATATAATCAGGGCTACAAAGTAATCACTGGGGTAGGGCTTGAGTCACTATACAAGCCTGTGCACTATACAAGCAGTAATATTCATCTTGCACCAAAATGAGTTTGGGCACCAGGTAGTCCCTTTCTGATCTGTTTATTTGTGCTTCTATCATAACAGCACAAGTAAAAGGCACTTTAATAAGTCTATACACTGTTTCCTAGTTGCATGATTTTAACTGAACTCTTCAAACCCATTTCCCTACTAAAAACCTTGGAATAAAAATAGCTACAAGCAGTTTTGACCTGTTTAACCTCTTTTATTGCATGTGATATAGTGAAATCTTTCACCAGACCGGAAACTCAAAGCCTATATTGAGAAATTCTCAGAAAGAAAGTTCAACTTTTTTTCCCCTTCACGCGAAAAATCCGATTCAAAGTTTATCTGAAAAATGAATCCAGTCTTGTAATCCAAAATCTTGCGCTACAAACCTATAGGTGCATATAGGGGAAATGAAAAAAAATCTCCAAACGCCTAAGAGCTAAAAATGTCCAAGGGGGATTGAGAGTTTGATGAGACTGAGAAGGGGCATGGACCCACAAGTTTGTAAACCCCTGACTTAGAGGAATTCTCTCAAACCAGTGTATTATACAGTTTACAAAAACTCTGGCAAACAACACACAGATTTTGCTTCCATTTAAATATTTCACTGTCTTATTTACAAAGACATCGATGGGAAATGCTCTGCTATTGTCTGGCTCTTATAAAGTGAAACGCGTCAGGCCTGTGATTGTTAAAATTCTGATGGCCTGAGCCTGTTCTGATGATGCACATAGGAAAAGTATCCTAGTTCTATATACAGTTTTGGCCTGATGATGTCATTATATTAAAGTATTGTATGCCAGTGCAGGTAATTTAGTCTGTGCTCAGTGTAGGATACAGCTTAAGTCCTGTAGGCACCTTGTAGAAATGTATTCAATTCATTCATTTGGGACCTGGAAAATTTGGAGTTTAAACAATATAGCCTAGTCCGTTCAGAAATGTATTCGGATCGGGAACAATAGTCGAATTGAAGGCATCCCCGAAATATAGCAAAATTATTCCTAGACCCCAAATTTACCCCAAAGGGTACCCTGTACATACTGTGATGCGCCACGCCCTCGATCCTCATCTTCTGGCCCAGGGAAAGGGGGTCCATAAAAAAATTAATAATAGCCCACCTATTCTATCTTGCCCAGCTCCTCATTTATTATAACACGGGGGATGTGATGTGGGGGGGGGGGGGGGGGCGAGCCATTTTGGCTACTTACCCTGCCCCCCCCTTGTATGTTTGGGGCCAGGCAGGGGCTTATTCTTTTTTTACATTTTTTTTTTTTTTCGGTTTTCATTTTGGGAGAATTTCGGCTATATTGATAATAGCCTAAATCATTGCGAAATGAGCCTATGTCATCCCATAGAAGTCTGTAGGGATGATATAGGCGTTTTTCGGTTTGGTGTATTTCAGTCTGCTTTCAATTTTCAAAAGCAGTCTGTGTGTATCTTTCCAAATGTTGGGACAGTTACTTTGGTCCCGGAGTATATTGTGCCTGTAGAACAAGGCTTGACAAATCACAAAGAGCTGTGGCTCCTAATTATTATTATTATTTTTTTTGATAGAACTCAATTAAAGTACCATTTCCCTTGTTCCTAATAAATGGTCTGTCTATCTCATAAAGAATACACGTACCATGTCAAGCCCTCAGTTAGAATTGAATCGCGTCTTTAAGTAGCATAGTGAATACTGGATTGCGTCTGCCATTCTGCGCTATTGGAACTGGATTTTACTCGCCCTGAGCTCCAGCTTCTTCATCGTTAAAACTCAGTATATGCCACCACCAAGGAGCTTGCCATGCTAAACTGCTGTATTTGCTCGAATATAAGACAAGGTTTTTTTCAGAGCAAATCCTCTGAAAAAGTCCCCTCGTCTTATATTCGAGGTCGTATTATAATCTGACCTCAAATCGAGATCTGACTATAAGACTATGATCCAGTCCCCCCCCCCCCCAGCACTGGAGGGGACCTGGATCCCCCTCGCTAACAGCCGCTGCTACCCGGCACTTCCGCCTGGACTTTCACGTCATAGACATCCAGGTGCAGACATCCACCAGGTGCCCCCACTAGACACCAGGGCATCACCGTCACAGGTCATCGTAAGAAAGGTGATGTCTCAAGGAGGGGGGGGGGATACAATATCTGGGGAGAGGAGGGGAGAGGATACAATATCTGGGGGGGAGAGGATACAATATCTGGGGGAGGGGGGGGGAGAGGATACAATATCTGGGGGAGGGGGGGGGATACAATATCTGGGGGAAAGGGGGGCAGAGGATACAGTATCTGGGGGAAAGGGGGGCAGAGGATACAATATCTGGGGGAAAGGGGGGCAGAGGATACAATATCTGGGGGGGAGAGGATACAATATCTGGGGGAGAGGGGGGAGAGGATACAATATCTGGGGGAAAGGGGGGGTAGAGGATACAATATATGGGGGAAAGGGGGGGAGAGGATACAATATCTGGGGGAGAGGGGGGGATACAATATCTGGGGGAGAGGGGGGGGAGGATACGATATCTGGGGGAGAGGGGGGGAAGAGGATACAATATCTGGGGGAGAGGGGGGGGAGGATACAATATCTGGGGGAGAGGGGGGAGAGGATACAATATCTGGGGGAGAGGGGGGTAGAGGATACAATATCTGGGGGAAAGGGGGGGGAGAGGATACAATATCTGGGGGAGAGGATACACTATCTTGGGGAGAGGGGGGGATACAATATCTGGGGGAGAGGGGGGAGAGGATACAATATCTGGGGGAGAGGGGGGGGAGGATACAATATCTGGGGGAGAGGGGGGGGAGGATACAATATCTGGGGGAGAGGGGGGGAAGAGGATACAATATCTGGGGGAGAGGGGGGGAGGATACAATATCTGGGGGGGGGAGGATACAATATCTGGGGGAGAGGGGGGGAGAGGATACAATATCTGGGGGAGAGAGGGGGGGAGAGGATACAATATCTGGGGGAGAGGGGGGGGGAGGATACAATATCTGGGGGAGAGGGGGGGTGAGAGGATACAATATCTGGGGGAGAGGGGGGGTGAGAGGATACAATATCTGGGGGAGAGGGGGGCAGAGGATACAATATCTGGGGGAGAGGGGGGGCAGAGGATACAATATCTGGGGGGGAGAGGATACAATATCTGGGGGAAAGGGGGGCAGAGGATACAGTATCTGGGGGAAAGGGGGGCAGAGGATACAATATCTGGGGGAAAGGGGGGGGGCAGAGGATACAATATCTGGGGGAAAGGGGGGGGTAGAGGATACAATATCTGGGGGAACGGGAGGAGAGGAGGGGATACAATGTCTGGGGGAAGGGGGGAGAGGATGCTTTGTCTGGGGGCAAGGAGAGGTTGCGGTCTGGGGAGGAGGAGATGCATTGACTGGGGGCAGGTGGCTATCTGGGGGCCATATTGGCTAAGTCTGGTGTGCAGGTGCCTGTGTATGGGTGCATTGGCCAAGTCTGGCGGGACAGATGGCTACGTGTGTGAGAGAAGGCTAATTCTGGGGGGTAGATTGGCAAATAAAAACATGAAATACAATTTTTATTAACATTTGTATTAAATATGAAAAACATGTCAATTAATATTTTTCCTATAGTGTAGTCCTATATTCAGGGACAGTCGGCCATTTTGAAAAATCTGTTAATGTATCATATTTCACTGTGTAATGTTTTTTTTCCATAATCACAAATCTTGTGTAGCCCGTATGCACATTAGTTGAGATTTCCGCAGATTCTTGTGTTTGACTATCGTGAAATGCTGTCGATTGCTTAACACGTATTGACATTTCGGCCTAAAACCAAAGGAAGCCCTTTGTGTGAATGAAGCCCCTCTTGTGCTGTACCTACAGAACGTCTAGATTGATTCTTTTCCTTCTCTTGTTTCAGGGAATCCGAACATTCCAAAGCCTCGGCGGATCCTGAGGTCCTCTTGGGGTAATAACCCACAGTTCCTCGGATCATATTCCTATACCCAAGTAGGCTCCACTGGAGAAGATGTAGAAAACCTTGGGAAGCCGTTGCCTTATACAGAGAGCTCGAAAACTGTTGTAAGTCTCTAAAACCAGCGATTCCTAAAGCTGAGTTATTGGTGTCTGACGTGTGTCTCAAGACTCGATAAATACGCAAACACATGGGCCTAAATTAGGAAAAAAGTGTTTATTAAATGTGGCTGTGGAGTCTCCTGCTTATGACATCACCTGTGGCCCGGTATGCAAATTAACTGGTGCTCAAGGGGAAATGTGTAATTTGCAAATCAAGCCACAAGGTGATGTCATAAACAGGAGACTCCACAGACACGCATTAAAACACGTTTTTTCCTCCTAATTTAGGCATTTGCCTGCAGTTTTGCTGATACAATGTATAGATCATTTTCAATCTTTTTTTTTTTTATTCTCTGTGTTCACAGTAAAAATTATTTTTAGGAGATAAAGTCTCTTTAACTAGGTCCTCTCTGTTGATTCACTTTGAAAATGAGGGTCTCTCTTCCTCGCTATTAAGACCCCGATCAGACAAGTCAGCCTCCCCACTGGGCTCTGTTGTGTCGAGAGTAAACTTGGGTGTACAGGCTGAGTATCCCTTATACAAAATGCTTGGGATCGGAAGTATTTTGGATAATGGATGATTACGAATAACAGATCATTATCACCAATAAGATATATTAAAGCCTCTCAGCTCTCATGTAATCAGGGCCGGCCTTAGGGGTGTGCGACCTGTGCGAGCGCACAGGGCGCAACACTCCAGGGGGCGCCCTCCCGTAAAAAAAAAAAAAAAAGCCGGTAGAGGCACTGGGTGGGGGAGATCAAAAGATCCCCCCTCACCAGCCCTCTGCTCGGCATGCTCTGCTGGATCCAGGGAGGGGGCGGAGCTAACCGACTGAGAGGTGTAGCTCCGCCCCCACTCTGTGAGGCAGAGCAGCGTCTGCTTCACAAGGAGCCACTGGCAGCATGAGAAAGTGCTGCTCGACTCCCCATGCCTGCATTAAGCATGGAGCCTGCATTAAGCATGGAGCCTGCATGGAGTCTGCATTAAGCATGGAGCCTGCATTAAGCATGGAGAGCCTGCATTAAGCATGGAGCCTGCATTAAGCATGGAGCCTGCATGGAGTCTGCATTAAGCATGGAGCCTGCATTAAGCATGGGGAGCCTGCATTAAGCATGGAGCCTGCATTAAGCATGGAGAGCCTGCACTAAGCATGGGGAGCCTGCATTAAGCATGGGGAGCCTGCACTAAGCATGGGGAGCCTGCATTAAGCATGGAGCCTGCATTAAGCATGGGGAGCCTGCACTAAGCATGGGGCTTGCACTAAGCATGGGGAGCCTGCATTAAGCATGGAGCCTGCATTAAGCATGGAGAGCCTGCATTAAGCATGGGGAGCCTGCATTAAGCATGGGGAGCCTGCATTAAGCATGGAGCCTGCATGGAGCCTGCATTAAGCATGGAGCCTGCATTAAGCATGGGGAGCCTGCATTAAACATGGGGAGCCTGCATTAAGCATGGAGAGCCTGCATTAAGCATGGGGAGCCTGCATTAAACATGGGGAGCCTGCATTAAGCATGGAGAGCCTGCATTAAGCATGGGGAGCCTGCATTAAACATGGGGAGCCTGCATTAAGCATGGAGAGCCTGCATTAAGCATGGGGAGCCTGCATTAAACATGGGGAGCCTGCATTAAGCATGGAGAGCCTGCATTAAGCATGGGGAGCCTGCATTAAACATGGGGAGCCTGCATTAAGCATGGGGAGCCTGCATTAAGCATGGGGAGCCTTCATTAAGCATGGGGAGCCTGCATTAAGCATGGAGAGCCTGCATTAAGCATGGAGAGCCTGCATTAAGCATGGGGAGCCTGCATTAAACATGGGGAGCCTGCATTAAGCATGGGGAGCCTGCATTAAGCATGGGGACCCTTCATTAAGCATGGGGAGCCTGCATTAAGCATGGAGAGCCTGCATTAAGCATGGGGAGCCTGCACTAAGCATGGGGAGCCTGCATTAAGCATGGGGAGCCTTCATTAAGCATGGGGAGCCTGCATTAAACATGGGGAGCCTGCATTAAACATGGGGAGCCTGCACTAAGCATGGAGTCTGCATTAAGCATGGGGAGCCTGCATTAAACATGGAGTCTGCATTAAGCATGGGGAGCCTTCATTAAGCATGGGGAGTCTGCATTAAGCATGGGGAGCCTGCATTAAACATGGGGAGCCTGCATTAAGCATGGAGTCTGCATTAAGCATGGGGAGCCTTCATTAAGCATGGGGAGCCTGCATTAAGCATGGGGAGCCTTCATTAAGCATGGGGAGCCTGCATTAAGCATGGGGAGCCTGCATTAAACATGGGGAGCCTGCATTAAGCATGGAGAGCCTGCATTAAGCATGGAGAGCCTGCATTAAGCATGGGGAGCCTGCATTAAACATGGGGAGCCTGCATTAAGCATGGGGAGCCTGCATTAAGCATGGGGAGCCTTCATTAAGCATGGAGAGCCTGCATTAAGCATGGGGAGCCTGCATTAAGCATGGGGAGCCTGCACTAAGCATGGGGAGCCTGCATTAAGCATGGGGAGCCTGCACTAAGCATGGGGAGCCTGCATTAAGCATGGGGAGCCTTCATTAAGCATGGGGAGCCTGCATTAAACATGGGGAGCCTGCATTAAACATGGGGAGCCTGCACTAAGCATGGAGTCTGCATTAAGCATGGGGAGCCTGCATTAAACATGGAGTCTGCATTAAGCATGGGGAGCCTTCATTAAGCATGGGGAGTCTGCATTAAGCATGGGGAGCCTGCATTAAACATGGGGAGCCTGCATTAAGCATGGAGTCTGCATTAAGCATGGGGAGCCTTCATTAAGCATGGGGAGCCTGCATTAAGCATGGGGAGCCTTCATTAAGCATGGGGAGCCTGCATTAAGCATGGGGAGCCTGCATTAAACATGGGGAGCCTGCATTAAGCATGGGGAGCCTGCATTAAGCATGGGGAGCCCGAGCAGCACCTTCTCTTGCTGCCCATGGCTCCCCGTAATGCAGACTGTGCTCTGCTTCACAGGGTGGGGGCGGAGCTACAACGCTGTGCCGGTTAGCTCCGCCCCCTCCCTGGATACAACTTTGCAGGCAAAGGTAGGGGAGGGGGGAGAGAGAGGCAGAACAGGGGTTAGGGGGGAGACAGACAGAACAGGGGCAGGGGGGGGGGGGAGACAGAACAGGGCTAGAGAGAGATAACAGGGGGAGGGGGGAGAGAGAGCCAGAACAGTGGATGGGGGAGAGACAGAACAGGGGAGGGGGGAGAGAGAGACAGACAGAACAGGGGCAGGGGGGAGAGACAGGACTGGGGGAGAGAGAGATAACGGGGAGGGGAAGAGACAGAACAGGGGAGGGGTGAGAGAGAGAGACAGACAGAACAGGGGCAGGGGGAGAGACAGAACTGAGGGAGAGAGAGAAAACAGGGGGAGGGGGGGAGAGAGAGAGACAGAACAGGGGGAGGGTGGGACAGAACAGGGGACGGGGGGGGGGGAGAGAGAGAGACAGACATAGCAAGGAAGAGGAAAGGGACAAACATGGGAAGGGAGAGAGACACATACATAGGGGGGTGAAAGAGACGGGGGGGGGGGGGGGGCGCCACGGGGGAAGCCCGCACAGGGCGCCGGAACACTTAAGGCCAGCCCTGCATGTAAAACAGTAATATCAATGTAAATACTTTATAGAGCAAATAAATCCCTGTCACCGTGATGTAGCAGTAATGTGAGGCATTGTTGGGAACCTGCGGTTGGCGTGTCAGGTCTGCACACGTGTCATTGTATTACCCTTTGTGGGTGTGGGGGAATTCGAGCATGCATGGAAAGGCTATATCACAGCGTAAGGGGGGAATCCGAGCATGCATGGAAAGGCTATATCACAGCGTAAGGGGGGAATCCGAGCATGCATGGAAAGGCTATATCACAGCGTAAGGGGGGAATCCAAGCATGCATGGAAAGGCTATATCACAGCGTAAGGGGGGAATCCGAGCATGCATGGAAAGGCTAAATCACAGCTTAAGGGGGCTGGACACTGAATACACTGTTGTGCACTTGCGTTCTGACAGATGTGTGTGGAATTTGTAACTTGTGACCAAAATCCTAAATTTCTTTGGGATAACAGATCATTTTGGATAACAGATTTCTGAATAAGGCATATTCATCCTGTACCTCTAAATATCTCTACAGTCAGACTTACCTGGGGGAAGGGGACACTGTTTTAACCCTTGCTACCTCTAAGGAAGCTAGGGTAAAAAAAAAAGGTTTACTTTTTAGATGCCACTTTAGTATGGCTGATACACATTGTATTCATCTTCATGTGTCTTTTTTATTCAGAACTTTTATTTTTACAAATCTTCAAGGTTGGAGTACCGCCTCATTAAATGTTTGTGCATATTGACGTTTTATAAAATAACACTTGTTTAGTGTTTTGCAAGGTCAGTTCTGGGGCAAAGTTCCAAATGAGGTGCTGTTGCCATAGCAATGTTCCTGCAATGTTCCTTTACATGCTTTGATTCCCTGTTCTGTCTCCACCAGCCCCTGCAGGTGACGTTTTATAAAATAACACCTGTTTAGTGTTTTGCAAGGTTAGTTCTGGGGTAAAGTTCCAAATGAGGTGCTGTTGCCATAGCAATGTTCCTTTACATGCTCTGATTCCCTGTTCTGTGTCCACCAGCCCCTGCGGGTGACATTTTATAAAATAACACCTGTTTTAGTGTTTTGCAAGGTCAGTTCTGGGGTAAAGTTCCAAATGAGGTGCTGTTGCCATAGCGATGTTCCTGCAATGTTCCTTTACATGCTCTGATTCCCTGTTCTGTCTCCACCAGCCCCTGCAGGTGACGTTTTATAAAATAACACCTGTTTTAGTGTTTTTCATGGTCAGTTCTGGGGCAAAGTTCCAAATGAGGTGCTGTTGCCATAGCAATGTTCCTGCAATGTTCCTTTACATGCTCTGATTCCCTGTTCTGTCTCCACCAGCCCCTGCAGGTGACGTTTTATAAAATAACACCTGTTTAGTGTTTTGCAAGGTCAGTTCTGGGGTAAAGTTCCAAATGAGGTGCTGTTGCCATAGCAATGTTCCTTTACATGCTCTGATTCCCTGTTCTGTGTCCACCAGCCCCTGCGGGTGACATTTTATAAAATAACACCTGTTTTAGTGTTTTGCAAGGTCAGTTCTGGGGTAAAGTTCCAAATGAGGTGCTGTTGCCATAGCAATGTTCCTGCAATGTTCCTTTACATGCTCTGATTGCCTGTTCTGTCTCCACCAGCCCCTGCAGGTGACGTTTTATAAAATAACACCTGTTTTAGTGTTTTTCATGGTCAGTTCTGGGGCAAAGTTCCAAATGAGGTGCTGTTGCCATAGCAATGTTCCTGCAATGTTCCTTTACATGCTCTGATTCCCTGTTCTGTCTCCACCAGCCCCTGCAGGTGACGTTTTATAAAATAACACCTGTTTTAGTGTTTTTCATGGTCAGTTCTGGGGCAAAGTTCCAAATGAGGTGCTGTTGCCATAGCAATGTTCCTGCAATGTTCCTTTACATGCTCTGATTGCCTGTTCTGTCTCCACCAGCCCCTGCAGGTGACGTTTTATAAAATAACACCTGTTTTAGTGTTTTTCATGGTCAGTTCTGGGGCAAAGTTCCAAATGAGGTGCTGTTGCCATAGCAATGTTCCTGCAATGTTCCTTTACATGCTCTGATTGCCTGTTCTGTCTCCACTAGCCCCTGCAGGTGATGTTTTCCGGTGAGGCCACCCACCGCAAGTATTATTCCACTACCCATGGTGCTCTGCTCTCAGGCCAGAGGGAGGCGGCTCACCTGGCCGACATGTACCAAGATCTCTTGCAATGCAACAACTGAAAGCCCAAACTTTATAACAAAAACCACTAACTAGTGATTCCTGCTACCATTGTGTGTTCAAACTTTTTTTTTTCATTATTATAATTTTTTTTCTCTTAATCTTGACAGTAGAATGATTTTTATCGTTATATGCTGATCCTAATTGTTTAAAAAATACGGCATCTGTAGCAGATTCATGTACTGTATTGTTAAAAAGAATGGGTGTTTTTTTTTTTGTTTGTTTTGTCCTATTACTGGTTTTTTTTGTCATTATATTATGCACAATTGGTGCCTCTCTTTATTTCTTTTCTGTATTGTAAGTGCCTTCTATAATACTTAAAAAAAAAATGAAACAATAAACGCATATCAGGTCGGAGAATTGTCTGTTTATTCATATGTATAATTATTATGCTAGCGTAACTGCCAAAATAGATATACAGTATTCTGAAATATCTCATTTGTATACGTTTGTCACAGGATTTTAAATTTTTTTTATATTTTTTTTAAATATCTTAATAAATGTCCTGTCCGATATTTCTGACTATTGAATATTGGGTTGTATACGCATGAACCATGCCAAGTTGCCCCTCTGTCTATACGTAACCATTGTTGAGCGGACACCTGGATGTTCGGGTTCGGCAGGTTCGGCCGAACTTCGAAAAAATGTCCGGGTCCGTGCTCGAACTTGACCCTGATCCCGAACCCCATTGAATTCAATGGGGACACAAACTTTTGGCCACTAAAATGCCTCTAAAAAAAGTCCTGGAAAGGGCTAGAGGGCTGCAAAATGAAGTAAAATGTGGGTAAGAGTGTCCCCATTCATACGGATAGGTCAATTGACCTATTCGGATGAATGGGGACTCTTTTTCGGTTTATAGAAAGCCAATAGCTCCGAACTCCAACACGAACATACAGTGGTCCAAAAACCGTAATGTTCAGTACATAGAAACATAGAATGTGTCGGCAGATAAGAACCATTCAGTCCATCTAGTCTGCCCAATTTTTTTTTTGGAGTACTTTTATAAGTCCCCCGTTCCCGGTCTTATAGCTAGGATAGCCTTGTGTCTATCCCACGCATGCTTAAAATCCTTTACTGTACGAAACCGTACGAACCCGAACAGTGTGTTTCGGGTTCGCTCAACACTAGTAACCATTTTGCCAAAGTTGTGCTGTTTTTTTACTTTTTCATCTGAACAGCCAGGTCCCCTCCGAAGTCAATGGACATTGAATTGGTTTTATTATATTTATATTATATTTATTATAAAGCATATTAATGGGCACATTCAAGTGGAGTTCACACCCCGCAAACATCATGCGGATTGCTCCACGTTTACAATTTTTAGCCCCCAGACCTGACCTTTTTTAATTAAACAATTCTCATAGAACGTAATAAATTGTGTACTCCAACAAAGAGAGAATGGCAGGGAATTGAGAAGGCAATTTCAAACCTTAGGCCAAAGTAGCGAGTTGGAAAAATTCCCCAATGTGGCTGAATGGGAGAAGCCCATGTAGGGTGGCCCAACTGAGCCATTTTTTACTGGCCACATATAACCTTTGCAGGCTTCCTCGCAGTAAGGGAATTCTGTGGGATCCACGACTTGATTAGGTCATTGATTTCCTTCTGGTCACATATGACTTCTACATAGTGCAAAGCAGCCTGCGGAAGTTATATGTGGCCGGTAACAAAATGGCCGACGTGGCAACCTTTAACCTCACGTGAATAGTAGCCAGATATCTGACACCTGTTGCCCAGCTCAGAGATAAATCACATCTTGAGAAGACCAACACTCTGGAAGGTTACCCATGCAAGTGCAAAACGTTGGTAGACCCCTGCTAAGTTGAGTGGGCACCCCGCCATATAATTCAGATTTATCAAGAAAAATGTACTATATAGTTATAATGAGTGTGGAGTAGCCAGCCTTGAATTCATCCGGTGCTACTCTAAAGTATACATTTTAAAAATAAAAATTCCCCAAATAAAAACGGTTGTACTAACCCCAGTGCTAAAACTCCTGACTGATTAATCTGTTTTTAAACTTATTATATTACTTTATTGTCGGGAGCCCTTTGGTGGTCAGTGCCAGGTATAACATGCAGTCTGTATATATTATGTATTACCCGTATTTATTAAACCATGAGGGCAAAACATTGTGCAGTGTCTAGACGGATATCTGTTAAATCACATATTCCCACATGGAAAGTCCTTCCTATTTCGCTGCTGTGGATAATACGACAGAACATACCCTGCCGACACAACTGAGATATATTGCTATATATATATATATATATATATACATATAAATATATACATATATATATATATATATATATATATATATATATATATATATATATATATGGTTTGTTATGATAAAGGGGCTGAACATTGGTTTTAGCAAATAATACTTCACCTTCTGGGGGATTCTAGTATTACACTATGGCTGCATTTATAGATCTTTTATTCCTGCTAACGTGGAGAGGTTCCTTGTGACCCTATCACCTGGAGAGGTTCCTTGTGACCCTATCACCTGGAGAGGTTCCTTGTGACCCTATCACCTGGGGAGGTTCCTTGTGACCCTATCACCTGGGGAGGTTCCTTGTGACCCTATCACCTGGGAAGGTTCCTTGTGACCCTATCACCTGGAGAGGTTCCTTGTGACCCTATCACCTGGGGAGGTTCCTTGTGACCCTATCACCTGGAGAGGTTCCTTGTGACCCTATCACCTGGAGAGGTTCCTTGTGACCCTATCACCTGGGGAGGTTCCTTGTGACCCTATCACCTGGGGAGGTTCCTTGTGACCCTATCACCTGGGAAGGTTCCTTGTGACCCTATCACCTGGAGAGGTTCCTTGTGACCCTATCACCTGGGGAGGTTCCTTGTGACCCTATCACCTGGAGAGGTTCCTTGTGACCCTATCACCTGGAGAGGTTCCTTGTGACCCCATCACCTGGAGAGGTTCCTTGTGACCCCATCACCTGGAGAGGTTCCTTGTGACCCCATCACCTGGAGAGGTTCCTTGTGACCCTATCACCTGGGGAGGTTCCTTTTGACCCTATCACCTGGAAAGGTTCCTTGTGACCCTATCACCTGGGGAGGTTCCTTGTGACCCTATCACCTGGGGAGGTTCCTTGTGACCCTATCACCTGGGGAGGTTCCTTGTGTCCCTATCACCTGGGGAGGTTCCTTGTGACCCTATCACCTGGGGAGGTTCCTTGTGACCCTATCACCTGAGGAGGTTCCTTGTGACCTATCACCTGGAGAGGTTCCTTGTGACCCTATCACCTGGAGAGGTTCCTTGTGACCCTATCACCTGGAGAGGTTCCTTGTGACCCTATCACCTGGGGAGGTTCCTTGTGTCCCTATCACCTGGGGAGGTTCCTTGTGACCCTATCACCTGGGGAGGTTCCTTGTGACCCTATCACCTGAGGAGGTTCCTTGTGACCTATCACCTGGAGAGGTTCCTTGTGACCCTATCACCTGGAGAGGCCTAAAATGGTAACCTACCTATACCTCGCACCCATTGGATCACATAAACAATTCCCAGAAGCAATATATTCTGTCTTTCACTTTTTTTTTTTTTGCATTCATTGTCCTCTCTGCTGCTTAGAAGTTGGTAGTATTTGCTGCTTGACATGAGGTTTGCATGTGACTGCTTGACATGAGGTTTGCATGTGACCATGCAGGGTAGGGGTTTTACTATAGATATCATGTGTCATTGAGGTTCTGGTAAGTTCCTTATTATTTTAGTCTGCATGTTCCACAGAACCAGAAATAAATATTTTTCTCATAGGGCATGACATATACGCCAACAACGTAAGTGATTTCCGCTAGGAGGAATACGGCATTAGTAGTAGATCTCTGGATGGTAAGACGTTACACCATGTCTGCTAATATTTGGTTATTTTATAAATCGTATCGTGTGATGTCAGAAGATGGTCATGTTTATTGTATTGTCTGTTGAATGCACATTTCTTTCTGTTAATAAAATCTTAAGGAACGTTTTTAAATGAACAGATATTTCCCTCTTTATTATTGCTCCTCAGATCATTCCCCACAACAGGTTTAGATTGTGATCAGTCTTGCACTAGCCTAGTCCTATTCACGGGAAGTTTAAAGGGCTCGGTCTATACGCGCTCAGCTAGCCCTGCATAAGGTATTGTTACATCTTTGTCTAAAATCTCACTTTTGTAACAATGCAATATTCAGGACCAACTCTGTTCTGGGTCTAGGACTGTTCTGCGCTGCCGATTCATCGCGGGGGTATGAACGCGTTCCTGTTCATACCCACCTCTTCATCTCCCGTCTTCCAGCGCCGCCTCTTTCATCGCGGAAGTACCAGCGACGGACTGTTTCATTGCCGGGTTACTGCTTTCTTCATCGTCGTTGTTGTAATAATGTATTTATTATGTTTTTTAATGTTTATATTATTTTTTTAATGTTTATCAATGTTTATATTAATTTTTAAAATGTTTATATTAATTTATTAAATGTTTATTAATGTTTATATACATTTTTTAAATGTTTATACATTTTTTAGATGTTTATTAATGTTTTTAAATGTTTATTACTATGTTTATCAATGTTTTGTCTTCAATAAATGTTTATTAATGTTTCATTCATGTTTATTAATGTTTTTACATGTTCATGCCTGGCAACATGGTCAATGAGAGGGTTAACCAGAGTTAACCCTCTTATTGGCCATGCGGGCAAGTCAATGAGAGGGTTAACTCAGCGTAGGCAGCATGGTCCATGCCAGCGTTGCTTGGCAGCATGGTCAATGAGAGAGTTAACTCTGGTTAACCCTCTCATTGACCATGCTGCCAGCGTTGTTTTATTAAATCATTTATCCAAATATGAATGAACATGTAAAAACTTTAATAAACATGAATGAAACATTAATAAACATTAATAAAAATGTATTGAAGACAAAACATTGATAAACATATTAATAAACATTTAAAAACATTAATAAACATAAAAAAAAAATATAAACATTTAAACAAGTAATATACACATTAATAAACATTAAAAAATTAATATAAACATTTTAAAAATGAATATAAACATTGATAAACATTAAAAAATATAAACATTAAAAAACATAATAAATACATTATTACAACAACGACGATGAAGAAAGCAGTAACCCGGCGATGAAACTGGAACTTCCGCGATGAAAGAGGCGGCGCTGGAAGACGGGAGATGAAGAGGTGGGTATGAACAGGAACGCGTTCATACCCCCGCGATGAATCGGCAGCGCTGCAGTGGCAGCGCAGAACAGTCCTAGACCCAGCAGCATGGCGATGAAAGGGTTAACTCGAGTTAGCAACTGGAGTTAACCCTCTCATCGCCATGCTGCCTGCATTCAATGAGCCGTAGCATGGGGATGAGAGGGTTAACTCGAGTTAGCAACTGGAGTTAACCCTCTGCATCGCCATGCTGCCTGCATTCAATGAGCCGTAGCATGGGGATGAGAGGGTTAACTCCAGTTAACCCTCTCAAGGCATCACCATGCTATGGTTAATTGAATGCAGGCAGCATGGCGATGAAAGGGTTAACTCGAGTTAGCAACTGGAGTTAACCCTCTGCATCGCCATGCTGCCTGCATTCAATGAACCGTAGCATGGGGATGAGAGGGTTAACTCCAGTTAACCCTCTCAAGGCATCACCATTCTATGGTTAATTGAATGCAGGCAGCATGGCGATGAGACGGTTAACTCCAGTGTAATTGAATGCATGCTGCCTGCATTCAATGAGCCGTAGCATGGGGATGAGAGGGTTAACTCCATGCTATGGTTAATTTAATTATTTAGTCAAAAATAAATATATCTTACCTTTTGTGCAGCAGCCGTTGACGCTGCTTCACGATGTCCAGGTAGCGTTGCATTGTCCACTTTTGAATTTTGGCGCTTTAAATTACTCGCAGCGGAAGTCTTGCGACGGAAGTCTCGCGACGGAAATCTCGCACTGGGTGTCCCGCGATGAAACGGCCGCGACGTAATGCCGGATCGGAAACTGCTGCGAGGTAAGTGCGACGTAGGACAGTCCCATCCCCCTCTGTTCTAGCCTGAGAAGTAAGGTTTGTCCCTACACAGTGTTTATTTCATTGACGTAAAAATATTAATTCACATTATGTTCTCTGATGTCTCCTGTTTATGACCTCACTCAAGTCACAGGGTGATGTCATCAACAAGAGACTCCCCAGGCATGCTTAAAATACATTCTTAATTTATGCATCTGTACACCTCATTTATGACTCTAAAGATTAAATGCAAACAGCGTCTACGTAACAAAGTCACTTTTAATTCATAAAAAGAAGGGGGAAAAAAAGAGTACTGTGCTAGAAATAGCTCACACCCCTGTGTAAAAAAAGTGAATTTTGGAATATAGTAATACAAACCCTTGTAGTGGAGTTGTATAACTCATATAAAAAACATACAGCATCCTATCCTTAATAACTCAAGACTAGAGTCGAGCGGACACCTGGATGTTCGGGTTCGGTCGAACTCCGAAAAAAAAGTCCGGGTTCGGGGTCTAACTTGACCCTGAACCCGAACCTATTAATGTTAGGGGGGACTTAATGTCCCCCCGGTCCCCACCCATTGCCGGCTGGTGGAGACCCTATATTAATAATGAGGGGGGGGGGCCTAGTGCCCCTAGTCACTCCCCACCACAATAAAAAAAATGCCTACCTATCCCCCCTTCACCCTAATAATAGTGAGGTTGGTGGGCAATAAAGTAACCTGTAAAAAAAAATAACAATTTCATACTTACAATTTGATGTCTTCCTTTTTATTTCTTCTTTTCTTTAGCCCCAAAAAAGACCAAATAAAAAAGCATAATACTTCGCCCATGGAGGGCCCCGTGCAGACTGAGCTCAGTAGGGCGGGGGAAGGCTTATACAGCCTTGCCCCGCCCTGCAATTAAGCTTAGAGTACTCTGATTGATTGGTTTAAGACAACCAATCAAAGTGCTCTGACAGGTAAATGAAGAGACTGGTTCGGGTTCGCTCAACTCTACTCAAGACTAATGCCCGATATGATATAATGTTCTTGATAAAAATCAATGGCAGTCTGGACACTAAAGAAAAAGGAAAAACATTAAACAAAAAAACCCGCTAAGTAATAAAATATATAGAAATAATGGAATATACACCTTTTAGTTTATATAAGTTAGTGCACTTGCTTTGATCTAGGGTCTACTCAAGTAGGCCCAAACTGGCCCAGATCAGGAGTAATAGCCGAATTGCGGAGAAATATCCGGGGTCCCATCAGTGGTCTCTGAGTAGTTTCAATTTAAGGGCTAATCGGATCACAGCGGAATGAAAATCGGAGCTACCCGAGTAGATCCTTATGAGTTCAAAGGAATCAATGTATCAATGCCTAGGTGACCAAATAAAGGCTTTACAAACAAATCCACAACTCTGGAACTCTGACTATTTTTGGTAAATGTTGTACTTTTTTGCTGGCTGTCTCCTAATATCATATAACTAACTAGGCCTCTCAGAGATACCTGGATGATTGAACAGCCTTGATGAACCATCCCATTTCTTCCCATCAGATGTAATATTTAGCGCAGGACTTGACAAATCCCTGGAGCCATGGTTTGCAAAATCCCTAATGCTTGCTCCAAACCTTTTTTTTTTAAATATTGTTTTACATTGCACTCTATGGAAGTTCTATTTCCCTGGCTCCTAAACATAACCAGGCTGGCTCCTGAATTTGGCCTGTCTGGTCTTGATTAACACACATTCTAGAGCTTCCAACCATCTCTCTCTACAGCTTCATACAAATATTAAATGTAAGTTAGATTTGACATCTTGTAGAGTGGACATCACATTGTAGACACCCAGTTAAAATAAACTGACAGCTGTCAGGTATTGGTAGCTGAGCTGGAAAAATTCTAAATTTCCAACTCTGCTCTCAATAGCCCCCAGCATTGTTTTTTTTTTTTTGAATGGTGCGGAGCTCTGGTCGTAGGTAACCTCGGATGGACTATATTGGATGGTTTGCTAGCAAAATGACTGATTTTCTGATTGGCCAAAAATGACTTGTACATGTAAGGAAGCCTTCAAAACTTATACGTGACCGGTAAAAAAACGAGTAGCGCTCAGCGCACACACACAGTGAAGTCATTAGATGAAGCCATGTTGGGACGTTAAACTGCACCACTGAGCGCACGCTAGAACAGACGGCGCCATCCCCAGACGCACGGAGCTTCTGAGGAGCATAAAAGACTCTCCAAGCCTATGAATAAGCGTGTGTTCACGCGAAACGCGTAAAAGGCATATTGCTGTATCCCATGTCTTGTCTCTGTTTTTGTGGATTTTAAATGGAGTTTTAATCGGATCCTTCTAATAAATATTGATCTATCTTTCACCGCATTGGGAGTGCATACGCCTTTGTTCGCTACTTTCTTCCTCATTATCAGCGCTGCCACTACAGCCCGGCTGGAGCACCCCTTAACAGGTGATCTTTACGAGACATATGTCAATTATTCTCTGGTGGAGCCGGCTTGTTTTCTCTTTTGTTTTTTGCATAAAAGACTCTCCTGTCTAATTTTTACAATAAAAAATAAAAAAAGACTCTACTGATTTAATGTCATAAAAATGCTTATGTTTATTTCATGTATTATTTTAATCCATTATAGGCCTTGTGTGGTAATTCTATACTCTAACGTCAGACCAGTACTGTAGATCTTGTAAAAAAAAAAAAAAAGACAAAAACAAATTAAATAATCCTGGGTGTTTCAAACACTGGTACAACAGGTTTATGGTGCAAATAAATATTTTTACAGCCTCTCTATCATCATATTGCTTCATTCAATCAGGAAAAAGTGGATTTTTAAAATTTTTGTCTCCCCCCCATGTAATTCTATCTCTGTAGCGCTGTAAAAATACTTCTCTTTTTAGAATCTCTGTTGCTTTTCTGTGCTGTGTTTAAGCATGTTGGCTGCCTGTCCAACTTTTAGAGCCAAATCTCTGTTATGATTCAGTAGCTTTCGAAAAGATCTCAGTTTTTCCTTTATTTAGAGAAGGGTGAAAAAAAGCAATCTCTGGTTTTAAAGGGGCTCTGTCTTCTAAACACTGTTTATCATGTGAAGGTCGGGAATAAAAACTAATATTGAAAATGATCTGCATAAAAGGTAGATATGTTTATGACCTCACCCATGGCTTGGTATGCAAATCCACTACTATTAATGGCATATCAAGCCACGTGTGATGTCATAAACAGCAGACCCCCCCAGAGACACTTAAAACACATCTATTTCCTTGCAAGTGTGCAAACCATTTGTAAATCATTTTTGATACATTTTTTATATTCTAGATTCACACAATAAGCAATGTTTAGGTGACAGAGCCCTTTTAACAGCAGGATTTAGAGGATCCCCTGTATATTGGTGTCACCCAGAGAATAACCAGACTTTGATTGAAATGATCTTTGTCCAGGTGGTCCAGTCTTGATTCATTTACTGTCCTGAGTGCTTCTGCTAGGTAATAGGAGTCAGATGCTTCCATGATGGTACGTCAGAAGGTCACTTGACCCCGGCACGAAAGTACAGGCGGAAGTGCTGGGCGACATCGAAGGAAGTCAGCATGCATCGTGCTGACATCCACGGGCCGCGTGCGTGGTGTATCCAGGTCCGCTCCAGCTCTGCGGGGGACCTAGATCCTGGTCTAATAGTCTGACCTCTAATTGAGGTCTGATTATAAGGCCACCATAAAATATATGTGACGAGGGGAGAGCAGTTGCTCTGAAAAAAACACTTGTCTTATATTCAAGTGTGAAAATGGACTTATTTTTACTTTAAAACAATCTCCAGGAGTTTTACATGTAAAATAATTTCACTGGGACACATATACTGTGAGTACAGCTACTTGCCCGGGCGTCTAATATTTATTTTTCTAGCTGGGAGCATCGGCAGCTCATGGCACCCTTCTTATTATGGGGGGGACAGGGCTACTTACCCTGGTGTTAGGGGAGACCCCAGGGACCTGGTTTTGGGGGGAGGGACTCCAAAAGCCTCCGGTTATGACAAAAATGTTTCAATAGTTTTTTTTTCAAAATTAAACTTGACCTCGAAACTTGGAGGTCCAGTTTGACCTGTCTCGACCTCCCAAAAATGTACAGTCAATACCATTTTTTGAGGTCGAGATGAGGCATCCTAGGGGGCAAGGTTGGAGGTCAACAAATTTAATTGATTTTAATGGGAAATGTGTAATTTGCATACCGTGCCACAGGTGATGTCATAAGCAGGAGACTCCACAGACATTTAAAACCCATTTTTCTCCTAATTTAGGCATTTTGTTTGCAATTCTGCTAACACAATGTATAGATCATTTGCAATCATATTTATTATGGGATTGTATAATCTTTGAGCCATTAACATATGTGAAAAAGATAAGGTGATGTGTGTGGATAAACAAAGTGCAAAATCTTCACAATAACAATACTTGCGCTACCACACAGAAAAATGCAGCCCTCTGTAGCACTCCCCAAAATGCTCATAAACGATATACACAATAAAACCAGAATGGCGCGAGGTAGTGAGTACCTTAAATTAGATAACAAAACACATACAGTGATTGCACATGTGGTTATTAACATTGTTGCACTAAGTGGATAACTGGTAATGGATGCACTCACAAACACACGTGAAAACATTAATCTCACGGGTAACTTGATCTTCTAAAATTAATTGTGTAGGAAGCAAAACGAAAGGACAATGTAGAAGTCCTCTAGAGCTGGTAACAACATCCGTGGAGCTCGCCTAAAGCAGGGCCAGAGCTGGCAAATGAAGCTTGGAAAAGCAGGATCTGAAGTAAGTTATATAGCTGCCGGCGGTGTCTCTACGCGTCTCGCAGGAAAGTCGATCTCGGCTTCATCTTGATTAGTCGTCTCCTGATGAAGTTGTGATAGAAGTTCCGGTGAAACTCCTCCTCTGCTACCACATCATTCATATAAGTGTGCACAGTCACGGCACAAAGGAACCCTCCTGCGCTACTACTTTATTCATATAAGTGTGCACAGCCATGGCACAAAGGAATCCTCCTCTGCTACCACATCATTCATATAAGTGTGCACAGCCATGGCACAAAGGAATCCTCCTCTGCTACCACATCATTCATATAAGTGTGCACAGCCATGGCACAAAGGAATCATCCTCCGCTACTACATCATTCATATAAGTGTGCACAGCCATGGCACAAAGGAATCCTCCTCCGCTACTACATCATTCATATAAGTGTGCACAGCCATGGCACAAAGGAATCCTCCTCCGCTACCACATCATTCATATAAGTGTGCATAACTATGGCACAAAGGAATCCTCCTCTGCTACCACATCATTCATATTAGTGTGCACAGCCATGAAACAAAGGAATCCTCCTCCGCTACTACATCATTCATATAAGTGTGCACAGCCATGGCACAAAGGAATCCTCCTCCGCTACCACATTATTCATATAAGTGTGCATAACTATGGCACAAGGGAATCCTCCTCCGCTACCACATCATTCATAGAAGTGTGCACAGCTACGGCACAAGGGAATCCTCCTCCGCTACCACATCATTGATAGAAGTGTGCACAGCTACGGCACAAGGGAATCCTCCTCTGCTACCACATCATTCATATAAGTGTGCACAGCCATGGCACAAAGGAATCCTCCTCTGCTACCACATCATTCATATAAGTGTGCACAGCCATGGCACAAAGGAATCCTCCTCCGCTACCACATCATTGATAGAAGTGTGCACAGCTACGGCACAAGGGAATCCTCCTCCGCTACCACATCATTCATATAAGTGTGCACAGCCATGGCACAAAGGAATCCTCCTCTGCTACCACATCATTCATATAAGTGTGCACAGCCATGGCACAAAGGAATCCTCCTCTGCTACTACTTCATTCATATAAGTGTGCACAGCTATGGCACAAAGGAATCCTCCTCCGCTACCACATCATTCATATAAGTGTGCACAGCCATGGCACAAAGGAATCCTCCTCTGCTACCACATCATTGATAGAAGTGTGCACAGCTACGGCACAAGGGAATCCTCCTCTGCTACCACATCATTCATATAAGTGTGCACAGCCATGGCACAAAGGAATCCTCCTCCGCTACCACATCATTCATATAAGTGTGCATAACTATGGCACAAGGGAATCCTCCTCCGCTACCACATCATTCATAGAAGTGTGCACAGCTACGGCACAAGGGAATCCTCCTCCGCTACCACATCATTCATAAAAGTGTGCACAGCTATGGCACAAGGGAATCCTCCTCCGCTACCACATCATTCATATAAGTGTGCATAACTATGGCACAAGGGAATCCTCCTCTGCTACCACATCATTCATATAAGTGTGCACAGCCATGGCACAAAGGAATCCTCCTCTGCTACCACTTCATTCATATAAGTGTGCACAGCTATGGCACAAAGGAATCCTCCTCCGCTACCACATCATTCATATAAGTGTGCATAACTATGGCACAAGGGAATCCTCCTCTGCTACCACATCATTCATATAAGAGGGCATGGCTACGCCACAAGGGAATCCTCCTCTGCTACCACATCATTCATATAAGAGGGCATGGCTACGCCACAAGGGAATCCTCCTCTGCTACCACATCATTCATATAAGGGGCATGGCTACGCCACAAGGGAATCCTCCGTGCAGACAGTGCCATTCTCGCTGATCAACAGATGAAATAAATTGCCTGCTGCTGTATCTGACAACAGGGAGTAAGATAAGCATTGCGATTAACATATTATTTAACAGGGCATTATTGTACGTCTCTGTGCGTGGTGGGACAGAGCATCCAAATTATGACTGTAATACAATACCAGAGTTTTAATATGTATCTGTGGTGTCATCTGTTTATGATGTCAACCTGTGCCCCAAGGTTATGTCATAAACAGGAGGCACTACAGACACATTTAAGACACAGGGGGTCATGTACTAAACAAGTGCAGGGGGGAAAAAGTAGGTACAACATGAGTAAGGAGCAATTTGCGACTATGTGTAACATAGTTTTGCGTGTCTTCTGTTTATTTTTATTTAGCGTGCATTTTTCCGGTTGCGCTAATAAATTGCGAAAAATAATTCTTATTTGCGTGTGAAAATTACACCAGCTTTTAGCGAGCGCGATCAAAAGGGGTAGAAAAAATATTCACAAAATTGCCTGTTTTTATTTGCAATTTGCTCGTATGTACTATTGGAGTGTTAAATGTTTAGTACTTTGCAATAGGAGCAAAGAGCAAAAATAGTTTTGCACATAAAATATATTTGCGAGTTTTTTTGTAAATGCCCCTCATAGTGTCCTCTTGATCTATGCATTTGCTTGCAATTCCGCTAACAAAATAGATTAATTTAGTGAGGACACATGAAGGTCTGCTCTGAGTATGGAGGATAACAGAGTCCAGAGACAAGCCAAGGGTCAGTAGTACGGAGGATAACAGAGTCCAGAGACAAGCCAAGGGTCAGCAGTATGGAGGATAACAGAGTCCAGAGACAAGCCAAGTGTCAGTAGTATGGAGGATAACAGAGTCCAGAGACAAGCCAAGAGTCAGTAGTATGGAGTATGACAGAGTCCCAAGCCAAGGGTATGTAGTATGGAGGATAACAGAGTCCAGAGACAAGCCAAGGGTCAGTAGTATGGAGGATAACAGAGTCCAGAAACAAGCCAAGGGTCAGTAGTATGGAGGATAACAGAGTCCAGAGACAAGCCAAGAGTCAGCAGTATGGAGGATAACAGAGTCCAGAGACAAGCCAAGGGTATGTAGTATGGAGGATAACAGAGTCCAGAGACAAGCCAAGAGTCAGTAGTATGGAGGATAACAGAGTCCAGAGACAAGCCAATGGTCAGTAGCAGTGGTGTATCTTGATTTTGTGCTGCCCTAGGCAGACAAAATCCGGGCACCCCCCTACCCAAGCTGCACACCCACGTTACACACCTAAGACATGCCCCATCATTCAGACTCACATCAAGCTCACACTCCCATCACACTCAGTCACACACTTCTACTCCCATCACACTCAGTCACACACTCCTACTCCCATCACGCACATTCTGACTCCCATCACACTCAGTCACACACACTGTCTCCCATCACACACACTCTGACTCCCATCACACTCAGTCACAAACACTGTCTCCCATCACACAAACTCTGACTCCCATCACACACACTGTCTCCCATCACACACACTCTGACTCCCATCACACTCAGTCACACAGAGTCTCCCATCACACACACTCTGACTCCCATCACACTCAGTCACACACACTGTCTCCCATCACACACACTCTGACTCCCATCACACTCAGTCACTCACACACACACACACACACACACACACAGTCTCCCATCAGCACTTACCTTTCCCTGGCAGGCAGGCAGCATGGTCCCTCCATGATGTTCGGCTTCCCGCGATTGTGCCGACAGGTCACGTGACCGGGCGCGCGTATGACGTCAGCGCGCCCGTCACGTGACTGTCGGCACTCCCGTGTCGGCACACTGCACGGGGAGCCGAACAGGCAGCACGGAGGTTTCTCTGTGCTGCCTGTTCGGCTCCCCGTGCAGCCTAGCAGGCAGAGCGATGGTGAGGGGGGATTTTTTTTAAAGGGCCGGATTTTTTTTTTTTTTTGATTTTTTTTTTAATTTTTTTTTTTTCAGAGCTGGGGGGCGCTGCCGCCCCCCAAAATTTGCCGCCATAGGCATCCGCGGTAAATACAGCACTGGTCAGTAGTATGGAGGATAACAGAGTCCAGAGACAAGCCAAGAGTCAGTAGTATGGAGGATAACAGAGTCCATAGACAAGGGTCAGTAGTATGGAGGATAACAGAGTCCATAGACAAGGGTCAGTAGTATGGAGGATAACAGAGTCCAGAGACAAGCCAAGGGTCAGTAGTATGGAGGATAACAGAGTCCAGAGACAAGCCAAGGGTCAGTAGTATGGAGGATAACAGAGTCCAGAGACAAGCCAAGGGTCAGCAGTATGGAGGATAACAGAGTCCAGAGACAAGCCAAGAGTCAGTAGTATGGAGGATAACAGAGTCCATAGACAAGGGTCAGTGGCATGGAGGATGACAGAGTCTAGAGACAAGCCAAGAGTCCGTAGTATGGAGGATAACAGAGTCCAGAGCCAAGGGTCAGTAGTATGGAGGATAACAGAGTCCAGAGAGAAACCAAGGGTCAGTAGTATGGAGGATAACAGAGTCCAGAGACAAGGCAAGAGTCAGCAGTATGGAGGATAACAGAGTCCAGAGCCAAGGGTCAGTAGTATGGAGGATAACAGAGTCCATAGACAAGGGTCAGTAGTATGGAGGATAACAGAGTCCAGAGACAAGCCAAGGGTCAGTAGTATGGAGGATAACAGAGTGCAGAGACAAGCCAAGGGTCAGTAGTATGGAGGATAACAGAGTCCAGAGACAAGCCAAGAGTCAGTAGTATGGAGGATAACAGAGTCCAGAGACAAGCCAAGGGTCAGCAGTATGGAGGATAACAGATTCCAGAGACAAGCCAAGGGTCAGTAGTATGGAGGATAACAGAGTCCAGAGACAAGCCAAGGGTCAGCAGTATGGAGGATAACAGAGTCCAGAGACAAGCCAAGGGTCAGCAGTATGGAGGATAACAGAGTCCAGAGACAAGCCAAGAGTCAGTAGTATGGAGGATAACAGAGTCCAGAGACAAGCCAAGGGTCAGTAGTATGGAGGATAACAGAGTCCAGAGACAAGCCAAGGGTCAGTAGTATGGAGGATAACAGAGTCCAGAGACAAGCCAAGGGTCAGTAGTATGGAGGATAACAGAGTGCAGAGACAAGCCAAGGGTCAGTAGTATGGAGGATAACAGAGTCCAGAGACAAGCCAAGGGTCAGTAGTATGGAGGATAACAGAGTCCAGAGACAAGCCAAGGGTCAGTAGTATGGAGGATAACAGAGTCCAGAGACAAGCCAAGGGTCAGTAGTATGGAGGATAACAGAGTCCAGAGACAAGCCAAGGGTCAGTAGTATGGAGGATAACAGATTCCAGAGACAAGCCAAGGGTCAGTAGTATGGAGGATAACAGAGTGCAGAGACAAGGGTCAGTAGTATGGAGGATAACAGAGTGCAGAGACAAGCCAAGTGTCAGTAGCCGGGAAGTCAAACAATAGCAAAGGGCAAGGGAACGAATACACAGGGAGCTCAAGAGCACAGTTACTAGGTTGAAAACGAGCAAGCACTGAGTGAACAATACTCTGCCATTTTGTAGCCTGACAGACCCCAGGCAACTTCCACCCTCCACCAATTAGCCACCCATCTCTAGTTCCCTGTAGTAGAGAGGCTTATGGAGGGACCAGCCTACCCCCCTGCTCCCTCCAATAGGAGCAGAATGCAAGACACACCACCCTGCCCTGAGCCTGGCAATCACAAAGGCTTGTGATACGCAAGCTCCTACTACAGACCAGGGATGCGGCCTACATCGCAACCGTGCGGCACTCTGGCGGGACAGCAGGAGTCGGGATGGAGGACACAAGAGGGACCAGGAGCCTGACAATTTCCCTGAACTGAATATGGCTGCAGATTGTCCCGAAAGTGGAGGACATTGCCAATTACTGCCCGAACTTGAGTATTGAGTAGCGGAATTGCAGATTTATCCTCAATTCAGCCACAAGGTCTGATCTGGCCCCATTTTTAGGCCAGATCGATGGATACTGGAGACTGAACCAAATTGGGGCCTATTTAAATTTTAACTTTAACTATTTTTTTTGCTCTAGGTTCATCTCTTAGCAATGTACTGGAGACAGGTACTGCCAAAGTCTACTGTGATTGATTTTGAAATTATTACTCTGAGATCAATGTTATGAGGGTCCCTCAAACTCTCCACCCAAATTCAAACCCAGCATCAATCACACCGCCTTGAAAAAGATCTAAATTTTGACCCCGCTGGAAGAAAATGGGCGATACATAGTGCAGACAGACTTCACGTTATTACCTTTTTTTTTTCTGTGAGAATTCTTTGGCAAAGGCTTTGAAATTTTTTTTTTTTTTTTTTTGTATCTTCCTCTATAATAGAAATCGACATAGAACATGTAAGGCTGTGATCTCTACCGTTTTTTATATCCAGACAGGTAGTAATTAGATACGGAGAATCAAATGGAAAAAGTCATCATTGTCTGTTAACATCAGGGCTCCGGAGATTTCACATCATCTCTTGAGTTTTGAAAGATGGAAACGAAGGTTGTGCAAAAAAAAATATATATATACTTTTCAAGTACTTGTTTGAAATTGATAAGGGAAACCGTCACCTACATAGCACTTATGAAAAAGCTTTCCCAGAAGGCTTTAGTGTCCAAATATGACTGTTTTCCTTTAAAGTGAGCACATATTTTATTATCATTTATTATCAACACAGTAAAGGAAGAGAGTATATTTAAAGGAAGAAAAACTACCACAACTAGAGGACATAGTCTTAAATTAGAGGGGCAACGATTTAAAAATAATATCAGGAAGTATTACTTTACTGAGAGGGTAGTGGATGTATGGAATAGCCTGCCAGCAGAAGTGGTAGAGGTAAACACAGTCAAGGATTTTAACCATGCATGGGATAGACACAAGGCTATCCTAGATATATTATAGGGAACTGGGGACTAATAAAAGTACTAAAATTGGGCAGACTGGATGGACCGAATGGTTCTTATCTGCCGACACATTCTATGTTTCTATGTTTCTAACTATGTTATTTTCATTAAATCTCTCTATATATCCTCCTGCTCACTGCCACAGAGTTCAAATAAAAGTGCATGATAGGAGAGGATGACATCTTGGATTAGTCTAAAGTAGGCGGAGTTACACCGGGGGGGGGGGGGGGGGGGAATTTAAAACTTAAAGCCAAAATAGTCGAGTTTGCATCAAGTTGAACCTTTAAATATAAAAGCAAAAACACTAATCTGTGATAAAGTATAGACCCAAAGTAATCTGAATAAGGTAAGTATTACACTCACAAACAGAGGTATAGATGGAGCTTGTCACAAATGGCTGGGTATAAAACTTGGTCTAATCTGTAAAAAAGTTTAAAAAAAAACACACATGTGCAGAACCAGATAGACACAACCCTTGGCCCCACTGGGATTCCACTTACAAGATGTTGGTCTCAAATGCGCATGGAGATATAGTCCAAGGTGTAACACGGAGTCCAACTCTATGGATAAGGAAGACGGCTACCGCTGGAGGACGCACGGGAAACAACAAACAAACAACTGCAGGAACTCAACACGTTTCGCTGGAACATCTGTCGTGCATCCTTTACTGGTTCACTGGAGGAGGGGGGATGTGTTCCATCAAACCCACAATAAAAAACTTACCACTTAGTCCCGTAAGTCTGTGTGTCTGTTTGCAGATAAACAGAGCTGTGAAATAAGATGGCGCTTTATAAATAAAATATATCATTTTAACAGTCTATTCCTCCAGTTTCCAGAATGTATATTTTTCCCTAAGGTCAACTGATATTATATTTGACCTGTTCTTAACATTCCCATTGCCTCTATCCTTACTTCTCATATTTGTGGAGAAAAATGCAGTCAGTCCACCACGACACCTTTTCTATTCCAAATATTAAATAGTTGCTCAGCTGTGAAAGGTCAGCTCTCTGGAAACATGATGTCCAGGCTCTCTGTAAGATGTTTGTAGCACTCCCAGCTCTGTCTTTGTTCAACTAGAACTGGACTGTTACTGAAACCAAGGCCCTGAACTAAGATTACATTGAGTACTTCAGCCAGTATTCCATATCAGTTACTAAACTCATTCAGGGTAATAATTTTGTGATCTTTGAAAAATTAATACATTTCTGTGTTAGAAAAAAAATACAATTAAAATGAAGATCACTGCTTGTATAGTGCACAGGTTTTTTTCCAGTGTGATTTGATGCAGGCATTCTGCATAAATCACATTTTTAATATTTGACTCAAGCCCTCTCCAGGGATTATATAGACACTGAGCGTATCAAGTTTTGTTTCATTTCGTCACTTCCTGTGCTACTGGAAAATAATACATTGTGTGGAATGTAATAAGCTTGCACACAGAAGGATCTCTCAACATTGCAACGGATTGTCTGATGAGATCACTAGAGAGACAGAATATTCCATTCATTTTAATGGCATTATTCTCATAGGTTCCTGCACCCCCCAAAAAAAAAAAGGAAACTGACTTACTCAGCTAGTGTGGGCATTCCTGGCTTCTTGCAAAAAAAAAAAAAAAATCCATCTAATTGAACATTTTTTTATATTTTAAGCAGTGCAAGATGTAAAACATGCATTTTAAAGTACTTTCAAAGCACATTAATAGTCATTAGCATTATGAAGATGTATTTTGGGCACCAGACAGTCCCTTTAACGTTAGGTTGTTAAATGAATGTCCCCCTTATGATGAATAAAAGGGCTTTTGAATATTGTTTTCATGTTTTGCCTTATTACTTGTTGAAGTATTTTTGCAGCATTTTCTTTCAATCGACAGATTTGATAGCTGTGCTTTGTGGAAAGAGTCTGTCGAGCAACAGTATTTCTCTCTCAGTGACCACTCAATGTGTCAAAATGTACAACTTCAGCTGGAGGTAGCTTTGCACCTCAAAAGATGATTATTTTCTTCTTTTTTTTGCATAATACACCGTATTTTCCTTTGATGTGAACATTTGCATCTGAGCGGAAGGTATGCATGTCAACACATTAAGAGGTCACGTAAAAGGGATGCGTAGTATCTCTTTAGGCAAGCATTTTAAAATGCTGACGTGCAAAACACACGAGGAGGTCCGCGGTGTCTGTGCTACAGCCATATGTATGTATTTTTACGAAGACTTAAAAAAAGATATGTACCTTTTACTACTTGGAGTACTTTTCCATACTCTTGGTTGCACCTCTCTTTGGGCTTCTATTAATGTGAGTGACACAACATTGGCTTACTGCATGGGCTTGAACACCTGTTCTCTTATTTTAGTTTAAAATGTAACTTCTGTTTACAAATACACCGATCAGCCATAACATTATGACCAGTGACAAGTGGCAAGCCGGCGGAGGCAGTGTGATGCTTTGGGCAATGTTCTACTGGGAAAACTTGGGTCCTGCCATTCATGTGGACGTTACTTTGACACGTACCACCTACCTAAGCATTGTTACAGACCATGTACACCCTTTCATGGAAACGGTATTCCCCGATGGCATTGGCCTCTTTCACCCTGCCACAAATAAAACTGGTTCAGGAATGGTTTGAGGAACAACTAGTTCAAGGTGTTGACTTGGTCTCCAAATTCCCCAGATCTCAGTCCAATCGAGCATCTGTGGGATGTGCTGGACAAACAAGTCTGATCCATGGAGGCCCCACCTCGCAACTTACAGGACTTAAAGGATCTGCTGCTAATGTCTTGGTGCCAGATACCACAGCACACCTTCAGAGGTCTAGTGGGGTCCATGCCTCGATGGGTCAGGGCTGTTTTGGTGTTAAAATGGGGCCTACACAATATTAGGCAGCTGATCATAATGTTATGGCTGATCGGTTTAAGTGCTTAAATAAAAAATAATTTTATCCAGTTTAATGTAGCCAATCATTAAGGAGAACAAATTGACCAATTAGATAAAGCTTACCGTACAGTTCTTCCCTTGAGCATACTGAGAGTTCAAACCATCTTTGCTGAAAGTTGTGTATAGTAATAACCAAGCAAAGTTTTTCCTACAATATACATATACTCTTAAATTATGGGTTCCTGGTAAAAGCTGTATCTTTAATGTTTACTTGAGAACTGCCCTAACAAAGACTACATATATGAAGTTGTGGTAATAAAGCTCTATTGTGACATCTTGTGGCTAGCAGAGTAATTTAAAAGACACGGAGGCTACTTTTATGCTTTTCTCTTTATTTTAATTCCCTCAGCAGCAAAACATGTGTAAAAATTCAGAAAACTCAGCCAATCAAACCGTCCCGACATACCTTCTCTTTGTACCTCTCCCCTATTCCCTTTTGGGGAGGTTGTGACCCATCCCACTCTGAACAAGGGTTTTTTGGTTATTCGCTGAGAAGTTGTCAGGCCATGGATATTTTGGGCCTAGCTACAAAGATAGAGGGGTTAGATTCAGAGGGCCATTTGCTTTGTTGGGCGTAAAAACCCAGAAGCAGAATATTTGGAACAGTCCTAACCTCAACATCTGCAGTCAAAAGGTTTTCGGAGTGTCCAGCAAAGATAGGGGCAATCCGCTTGGCCCAAACCCCAGGGGTCAGTTTTGGTGGTTAACAAGGCCCCATGCATAAAAGAGTGGTATTCTAAATACCACGACATTGGCACCCACTACTTTCTTTCCCCAGAGGGGTCGCCAGTCATGATTTATAGTGACACAGAAGTGAGTTTTATTCTATCCCTAGTTGTAGATATTTTTTTGGACCCTGAGAAACCGAGATGGTATACAGGAGTTACATTGCAGATTTGGGGATACAGGGCCTGAGGATTTGAGGTAGCAGCTGCTGTATCCAGTATATGACAAGATAGGATCTGGAGATACCCTGCAGACACCCTGGAGCAAGCATGGAACATAAAACACTTGACAGGATAAGTAGGATGCTGGAGGCCAGGCCAAGCAGAGCAAAGAAAAATAAAGAATGCAAAAGACAGTATACAGGGTAAGGCAAGGCAGGAATTAATGGCAGAGACAGACAGGGCCGAGACAAAGAGCATGGCAACAGGAAACATTTAAAACAAAAGCAGACATAAACACAGGCCTAGAGTAAGACTTGGTAAATAGTGAAGGTTTAGTTACACCAAATGGCCAAGCTTGCCACCAGCATCAAGGTACCTAACATTAGCATGTTCCTAGCACTTACCCTGCCTACATAGTCAGTGCTGTATTTACCGCGAGGCATCCTAGGCGGATGCCTAGGGCGGCAAATTTTGGGGGGCGGCAGCGCCCCCCAGCACTGAAAAAAAAAAAAAAAAAATGTAAAAAAAAAACCGCGGCCCTTAAAAAAAAAAAAAAAAAAAAAGACCGCGCTTGCAGGCAGAGACGGAGGTGAGAGGGGATCGGAAGATCCCCCCTCACCATCGCTCTGCCTGCCGGGCTTCACGGGGAGCCGAACAGGCAGCACAGAGAAACCTCCGTGCTGCCTGTTCGGCTCCCCGTGCAGTGTGCCGACACGGAAGTGCCGACAGTCAGTAACCTGACGTCATACGCGCGCCCGGTCACGTGACCTGTCAGCACAATCATCGGGAAGCCGAACAGGCAGCATGGAGGGACCATGCTGCCTGCCACTAGCCACCAAGGAAAGGTAAGTGCTGATGGGAGACTGTGTGTGTGTGTGTGATGGGAGTCAGAGTGTGTATGATGGGAGACCGTGTGTGTGACTGAGTGTGATGGGAGTCAGAGTGTGTGTGATGGGAGACAGTGTGTGTGACTGAGTGTGATGGGAGTCGGAGTGTGTGTGATGGGAGTAGGAGTGTGTGACTGAGTGTGATGGGAGTGTGAGCTTGATGTGAGTCTGAATGATGGGGCATGTCTTAGGTGTGTAACGTGGGTGTGCAGCTTGGGTAGGGGGGTGCCCAGATTTTGTCTGCCTAGGGCAGCACAAAATCAATATACACCACTGTACATAGTAACTAATGACTGAACTAAACAAGAAATCCGATATCGAGATAAAAGACATACAAGGGCAAACTGGGGAATAAAACAGACAGAACAAACGGGTGGGATACATTTATATAGAAGCAAAGTAAGGAAAACCAGGAACAGATCAGAAGAAGTTAATAGGGCAAGAAACCAAGAAAAACAAGGAAGGGGCAAAATCAAACATAAAGTCTAAAGGAAACACAGCAGCATGGGACAATTAAGCTCTTCTGACAGGGTTCAGGACAGGGAAGCCTTTCTGACCGAGCACAGAACATGGAAGCCCTTTCATAGGGCACAGGACAGGGACGCACTCTAACAGGGAACTGGATAGTTATACAAGGAAGGGACAAGAGCCTGGATGAACCTGCACACAAGCTGATACATAACACCCAAACCGGCATCTTTTCTGTTTGTTTATTCAGAATGTGTTTTTTTAAAAATTAAATGTATAGGTTTTCATGTGGGATCCAGATTTAGTTGGGCAGACTGGATGGGCCAAATGCTTCTTATCTGCAGACACATTCTATGTTCTCTGTAAAGATGAATACTAAAAGACGTTATGATATAATGATAGACTTTATATATATATATCAAGTATAAACAATATATCTAAAAGAAATCACAAACACAGTTACAAACATACAACTTATCAAGTTGTGTCTGTGACGTGAATCACTAATACATGACTACGCAAGCCGGATCCAATACACAGAGCTGTACTATTTGCATTGCTTGTGCCCTAAAAGCTCCAAGTCCTTCGGAAATAAATAAATTCATAATTACAACGTAAAAAGCTATATTGGAACTAGTTATATACTAAGAGGGTGGGTTATATTTTCAGCATTATCTTCTATAGATATTATTTGGGATTATTTTTAATTTTCAGTTATTAGTTTTGTGTTCCTTAAAGACCTTCATCATTTAGAGACATTTATAATTTACTATAATTTACTATAGTGCGAAATCATTTGATGTCACTGTATCATCACTTGTCAGGAATTTCTCTATATACCTTCTGTATTCATCCGAGCAAGAGGATATTATAGGGGGGGGGGGGGGGGGGGGTGTACACTAAGTAAGAAGGTTAAAAGAAATTATATAGTAAGCCAGACACTGACAGTGATACAGTATCAGTATAACTCCCATCATTATATAGTAAGCCAGACACTGACAGTGATACAATATAACTCCCATCATTATATAGTAAGCCAGACACTGACAGTGATACAATATAACTCCCATCATTATATAGTAAGCCAGACACTGACAGTGATACAATATAACTCCCATCATTATATAGTAAGCCAGACACTGACATTGATACATTATAACCCCCATAATTATATACCCTATTTGTTCGATTATAAGACGAGGTTTTTTTCAGAATTTTTTTTTCTGAAAAATACCCCTCGTCTTATAATCGAGGTCGTCTTTTAATCTGACCTCAAATTGAGGTCAGATTATAAAACAGGGATCCAGGTCCCCAGCAGAGCTGCAGGGGACCTGGATCCCCCTCTCTAACAGCAGGGGATGTCTGCGTGATGAGCACAGACTCCCCTTGCTGCCGCCCGGCACGACCGCCGGGACTTCTATGATGAAGCCGGGTACTTCCAACAAGAACAAGAAATGCATTTTTTGATATAATTTTTTATTAACTCCCATCATTATATAGTTAGCCAGACACTGACAGTGATACAATATAATTCCCGACAGTACAACTCCCATCATTATATAGTAAGCCAGACACTGACAGTGATACAGTATAACTCCCATCATTATATAGTCAGCCAGACACTGACAGTGATACAATATAACTCCCATCATTATTTAGTAGACATGTGCAAAACTAAAATTTTAGTTTCATTTTCGTCCATTCAGACGAAAATGTTATTTATTTTGTCTAAAAAGAATTTCGTTCATTACTGCATTCGTTTCAGACGAAATTCGTTCATTATTTTCGTTTCGTTTTATTCGTTCATCTTATAGAATACGTGTAATACTATTGACTTTCTATAAACCGAACGAGAGCCCCATTCATAAGAAATTCTTATGAATGGGGCTCTCGTTCGGTTTATAGAAAGCCAATAGTATTACACATTACATAAACCGAAAGTCGTTCATTATGTCGGTTTATGGAATGTATATGTAATGCTAATGATATTCTATAAACCGACTCAATTTCTGTTTATAGAATGCCAATAGCACGAATGGACGAATGATTTTCGTTTATTAACCATTCGTTCATTCGTCTTTCGTTAGTTTAGCATTTTCGTTATTAGTTTTTCGGACGAATGGACAAAAATGCTATTTTCGGACGAAAATTAATTCGTCCGAAAACGAATGGACATGTCTATTATATAGTAAGCCAGACACTGACAGTGATACAATATGTGACAGACCCCTCTGTCTTGGAACTATATTGGTTAAGGATGGGGTGGGAGGGAGCAGCATTGGTTAAGGATGGGGGTGGGAGGGAGCAGCATTGGTTAAGGATGGGGGTGGGAGAGAGCAGCATTGGTTAAAGGTGGGGGTGGGAGGGAGCAGCATTGGTTAAAGGTGGGGGTGGGAGGGAGCAGCATTGGTTAAGGATGGGGGTGGGAGGGAACAGCAGTGGCTAAAGGTGGGGGTGGGAGGGAGCAGCATTGGTGAAGGGAGGGGGCGGCATTGGTTAAAGGTGGGGGTTGGGAGTAGCAGCAGCATTGGCCAAGTCTGGGGCAGATTGCTGTGTGGGGGGATGCATTGGCCAAGTCTGGGGCAGATTGCTGTGTGGGGCGATGCATTGGCTAAGTCTGGGGCAGATGGCTGTGTGGGGGGGATGCAAATAAAATGAAAAAGAAGTGCATTTTTTTCTATCATAATTTTATTATTATGTGTGGGGGGGGGGGGTAAATTTGGGGGGCAGAATTTCTATCGTAATTTTATTAAATATGAAAAAACAGTTTATATGTGAATAAGTAAAACTTTTTTTTTCCGGGTAGTCTTATATTCAGACTTTTTCTTTTTTCCCTAAATGAATATCCCAAGTTTGGGGGTTTGGTCTTATAATGAGGGTTGTTTTATATTCGAGCCAGCTGTTTGTTGAGTCTGTCGTTTATTGTGAGCTTTGCCTATTAATTATTTATCTTGTTTCAGGAGCCATGTGTATCTTTATTGTACACACTCCATTTCCTAATTTAAGGGGACTCCTTTTCCAAATATGACTAAATCAAACATTTCTCATTGAAAATAGTTGAGTTACTTATTAAGCTATAAGGTGATGTGATAGACAAAGACATCCATAGTATCACCACATAGTTTTTTTTTTTAATCTATACAAGGTTTTTATTCTCTACAATAAAACAATGTTTAGGTGACAGAGTTTCATTACGACTAGCAACTCTTTGGGCCCTTGTGCTTTATATACTCCCCTTCCTCTAGAGGCAGTAAGCAACACCCCCAGAGTGACATAAGTGATCACTTCTGGAAGCTCTTGCCCTTAGCAGGGCAGCGAAACGCGTTACACTAGCTGTTATCTATGATCGAGTTATGCACCTTGGACTGGACTCTTTGAAAAACTGTTCTCTACATTTACGCTGTTGTTATCTTGGCTTGGAGGGGCACCTTAGACCCCAATAATACTGCACATATTTAGGGTGAAATTTCCAAATTTCCAAATTTTGCCTTTATTCCCTTTACCTATGTGTATTTCATCACATTGTCCCTTGAATTGCAATATTTGCGTATTACACTATCAGTGTTCCTTATTTTTTAAACTCGCACCTTAACCCCCATTTTTTTTCTTCTTAAGGTAACTGTCTGGGGGCCTTGAGCCTGATCCCTATATATAAGAGCATTTCTAGTAAATATAACTCGTCTTGCATAATTCTATTCCAATTTGGACCCCGCTGAGAGCTCTCATTGAGCAATAAATGTCGTGTTTGCTCTGCTGTCTTCGATTTACAGCTCCTCAAAACAAGTTCTATTGTTGGGACGACAAGGTTAAAAATACTCGTCCATATTAAATTTATTGCTGTGGTTTGGCTAGTGCACAAAAGAGACAATCTATCCCTGACTGCACGCGCTCTTGGTTTTTTAAGTAATTTAAAACTAAAATTAATTTTGAAAACCACATGGCTATACAGTATAAGGGTTTGCTCAGGAAGCTGGAGCCTCGAATTCAGCCTTAGTTAGTGTCAGTGTTAATTGTGATGGCAAAATTTTGATTTAGTTTTAGTTATAGTCTTTTGACTAAAATTCCATTTTAGTTCAGTTCTGTATTTTAGACATCTGAATTGTTTTAGTTTTAGTCGACTAAATCTCTAGTAGGGAGGGAGCAAACAAGTCTGAGAAGACTGTTACATAGTGTTAAGTTAACTTGCCAGGTAGATCGGAGGGAACAGGTCTAAGAAGGCTGTTACATAGTGTTAGGTTAACTTGCTAGGGAGATGGGAAGGAACAAGTCTGAGAAGGCTGTTACATAGTGTTAAGTTAACTTGCTAGGGAGATGGGAGGGAACAGGTCTGAGAAGGCTGTTACACAGTGTTAGGTTAACTTGCTAGGGAGATGGGAAGGAACAAGTCTGAGAAGGCTGTTACATAGTGTTAAGTTAACTTGCTAGGGAGATGGGAGGGAACAGGTCTGAGAAGGCTGTTACACAGTGTTAAGTTAACTTGCCAGGTAGATGGGAGGGAACAGATCTGAGAAGGCTGTTGCTGTAACATAGTGTTAAGTTAACTTGCTAGGGAGATGGGAGCAAACAGGTCTGAGAAGACTGTTACATAGTGTTAAGTTAACTTGCTAGAGAGATGGGAGGGAACAGGTCTGAGAAGGCTGTTACATAGTGTTAAGTTAACTTGCTAGGTAGATGGGAAGGAACATGTCTGAAAAGGCTGTTAGATGGTGTTAAGTTAACTTGCTGGGGAGATGGGAGGGAACAGGTCTGAGAAGGCTGTTACATAGTGTTAAGTTAACTTGCTAGGGAGATGGGAGGGAACACGTCTGAGAAGGTTGTTACACAGTTTTATATTAACTTGCTAGGGAGACGGGAGGAGACAGGTCTGAGAAGGCTGTTACACAGTGTTGAGTTAACTTGCTAGAGAGATGGGAGGGAACTGGTCTGAGAAGGCTGTTACAAAGTGTTAAGTTAATTTGTTAGGGAGATGGGAGGGAACAGGTCTGAGAAGGCTGTTGCTGTAACATAGTGTTAAGTTAACTTGCTAGGGAGATGGGAGCAAACAGGTCTGAGAAGACTGTTACATAGTGTTAAGTTAACTTGCTAGAGAGATGGGAGGGAACAGGTCTGAGAAGGCTGTTACATAGTGTTAAGTTAACTTGCTAGGTAGATGGGAAGGAACATGTCTGAAAAGGCTGTTAGATGGTGTTAAGTTAACTTGCTGGGGAGATGGGAGGGAACAGGTCTGAGAAGGCTGTTACATAGTGTTAAGTTAACTTGCTAGGGAGATGGGAGGGAACACGTCTGAGAAGGTTGTTACACAGTTTTATATTAACTTGCTAGGGAGATGGGAGGAGACAGGTCTGAGAAGGCTGTTACACAGTGTTGAGTTAACTTGCTAGAGAGATGGGAGGGAACTGGTCTGAGAAGGCTGTTACAAAGTGTTAAGTTAATTTGTTAGGGAGATGGGAGGGAACAGGTCTGAGAAGGCTGTTACACAGTATTAAGTTAACTTGCTAGGTAGATGGGAAGGAACAGGTCTGAGAAGGCTGTTACATAGTGTTAAGTTAACTTGCTAGGGAGATGGGAGGGAACAGGTCTGATAAGGCTGTTACATAGTGTTAAGTTAACTTGCTAGGGAGATGGGAGGGAACAAGTCTGAGAAGGCTGTTACACAGTGTTAAGTTATCTTGCTAGGGAGATGGGAGGGAACATGTCTGAGAAGGCTGTTACATAGTGTTAGGTTAACTTGCTAGGGAGATGGGAAGGGAACAGGTCTGAGAAGGCTGTTACATAGTATTAAGTTAACTTGCAAATTAGATGGGAGGGAACAGGTCTGAGAAGACTGTTACACGGTGTTAAGTTAACATGCTAGGGAGATGGGAGGGAACTGGTCTGAGAAGGCTGTTACACAGTGTTAAGTTAACTTGTTAGGGAGTCGGGAGGGAACAGGTCTGAGAAGGCTGTTACACAGTATTAAGTTAACTTGCTGGGGAGATGGGAGGGAACAGGTCTGAGAAGGCTGTTACAGAGTGTTAAGTTAACTTGCTAGGTAGATGGGAGGGAACAGATCTAAGAAGGCTGTTGCTGTTACATAGTGTTAAGTTAACTTGCTAGGTAGATGGGAAGGAACAGGTCTGAAAAGGATGTTAGATGGTGTTAAGTTAACTTGCTGGGGAAATGGGAGGGAACAGGTCTGAGAAGGCTGTTACTCAGTGTTAAGTTAACTTGCTAGGTAGATGGGAGGGAACACGTCTGAGAAGGTTGTTACAGAGTTTTATATTAACTTGCTTGGGAGATGGGAGGAAACAGGTCTGAGAAGGCTGTTACACAGTGTTGAGTTAACTTGCTAGAGAGATGGGAAGGAACAAGTCTGAGAAGGCTGGTACATAGTGTTAAGTTAACTTGCTAGGGAGATGGGAGGGAACAGGTCTGAGAAGGCTGTTACATAGTGTTAAGTTAACTTGCTAGGGAGATGGGAGGGAACAGATCTTAGAAGGCTGTTACACGGTGTTAAGTTATCTTGCTAGTGAGATGGGAGGGAACATGTCTGAGAAGGCTGTTACATAGTGTTAGGTTAACTTGCTAGGGAGATGGGAACGGAACAGGTCTGAGAAGGCTGTTACATAGTGTTACGTTAGCTTGCTAGGGAGATGCAAGGGAACAGGTCTGAGAAGGCTGTTACTTAGTGTTAAGTTAACTTGCTAGGGAGATGGGAGGGAACAGGTCTGAGAAGGCTGTTACAAAGTGTTAAGTTAACTTGCTAGGGAGATGGGAGGGAACAGGTCTGAGAAGGCTGTTACACAATGTTAAGTTAACTTGCTAGGGAGATAGGAGGGAACAGGTCTGAGAAGGCTGTTACATAGTGTTAAGTTAACTTGCTAGGGAGATGGGAGGGAACAGGTCTGAGAAGGCTGTTACATAGTGTTAAGTTAACTTGTAAGGGAGATGACAGTACAAGGTGAATCAGATGGAGGAGTATCCTATTCCTCTGTGGTTCTGCAGGGCACTGTTCCAGGGGGCAAACAGGCACAGGGAGCCTGTGTCTCAGCCAATCCAGCTGCAGATAGAGTCAGGAGACTGGGCTTGGCAGAGTTTCAAGGGAACCAGACCCAGAAGTCCAAATATGTAAATACCATCCCCCTCCCTAACATTTTACTCACATTTACGTCAGTTGATGAAAATTACAATGCATTTTAGTCCTAATAACTTTTTTTTGTTTGTTTGTTATTTAGTTGTGAGTTTTAGTCGCTCGTGCATGCAGCTGGTGAAAACATTGATGAAAATGATGAAATTAACTCTGGTTCTGGTCACTCAGACCCGAATGGCTCTTTAAATTGTGCTCCGAAGTGACCACTTATCAGAGAATCGACAATTATGGCAAATTACGGAGCCGACATTTTGGCAGCCAAACTCTTCTGAAGATCAACCTCTAGTGCTTCCGTACACTGCAGTGGGGGGATTTAGACTGTTGCAAAACCAGGTGAAGTCCACCTGAATTCCCCCCAAATGTCCCTGAATTTAATGAAGAAATAAAAACCCTAATAAAATAATTACATATTAAAATCTAAAATCAAATTAATAAATAAATATATTATATATATATTTATTTATTTATTTGATTATCTATAAGATATAAATAAAAAAAAATTTTTTTTTAAAGGTTAATGTTAATTGCTTAATATATGCTGTAATAGAATATCGAATAAAATAATTTATGGTTTTAAGATTGATTTTTTTTTAAATATGCCATTAGGGAATATGAATGGTCCAATGGCCAACATCATGTAATAAAACACGTGAGATATATGCGCTTAGTAACCTCAATAAATGTTAGGGTATTAGCATGTATACGTATGTACATGCCGTGACATATATAATGTAACACAGGGAACCTTTACATATGTGAGGCGTGAATAGAAAACATATTGATAGTGTGGTACGATTTCCACGTGGCCCTCTGACCACGTAGCACATCACCACATGATACCACCATTGCAGTACAACCCCACTGTCCGCGTACCAGGTCTGTTCATGTATTCATACAGTGGTTGCAGTGGCTGCAGGCGTGACGTGTGGAGAAAGCTTGTACGTAGACAGTGGGTGTGTATTGCTAGGGTGGTATCATGTGGTGCGTGGTCAGAGGGCCACGAGGCAGTCTTACCGCTTGGCATGGGGGTTTCTATTCCCGTCTCTGCCTAGCAAAGTACCCTTTCATATTTACAGTGAGCAAAGGTGTAGTGATTATCAAGGTACCATGATACATGTGACATGATGGCGGAAGGATACATATACCCTAACAGCTGTTGATGGTGAACAATAGCCGGTGATGTGCTGCCAGGCTATAACTGGTATGACATCACCGGTCTTATACCAATAGCTGTTATGGTACGGTGTTAAATGATACATGTTAATGTATGCTTATATGTACGCAGCCCATTTTTGTTACATGATCAATTGATTTATACCATAATAGCATATTTTAATAGAATATTTGAATAACGATTATTTTTATTCAATTAACCATTAAAAAAATTATTCATTTTAAAGGTATTTGTTATGCACTTAATATTTAAGTTTGCTAACTATTACAAATTCTTCTATTTTTGCCCAATTTGTGCTATTTTCAAGAGCATTTGGCCCTTGAAGGATAGGGGGAATCCTATGTTCCCTGAACTGGAATTTGGGCCACAACCGTCCATTCGGCTGTTATCCACAGCGCGGCTTGATTTCAGGCTTGACGGGATCTAAATAAACCCCTTTATTTATCTATTTCTCACTCTAGGCTCAATCAAATGCAGGATGGAATTACACTCTTTAACCACCAGGTGGCGGAAAAGTACTACGTGACACAGACAGGACAAAACACATCTATTTATCATTTAATATTCCTTTTTTTTTACCTTCTAAGTGTTTTGAAGAGGCTAGCAGCAGAAATGCTATTCCTCTAATTAATTCAAGGCCGTTTTATTACATTATTTAATTCATAAAGAGATAAGCAAAGCTGTAAGGGTCTACTCAATAAAGAGAGATTGAAGTGAATAGCAGGTGAGCTGAGGTGAATAACAGGTGAGATGAACATTTCATCTCACCAATTCAGCTATACATTGTGCAGGAACAACCCTGAGGAGATCACTTAGCCGGGGAAATAACCAGGTTTGTTCCTGCACAATGTATAGCTTAATTGGTGAGATAAAATGTTCATCTCACCTCAACTCACCTGCTACTCACCTCAACTCACCTGTTATTCACTTTAAATCACCTGCTATTCACTTCAGCTCACCTGCTATTCGCCTGCTATTCACTTTAACTCACCTGTTATTCACTTTAACTCACCTGCTATTCACTTTAATTCACCTGCTAGTCACTTCAACTCACCTGCTAGTCACTTCAACTCACCTGCTATTCACTTCAGCTCACCTGCTGCAGCAGTCCGGTATTTTTGCATTGATAACATTTTCGGCGGGGCGTCTAAATTCAGTGTCATCCATGAAGGCGGGGCTTGGAATGATAGGCGGGGCTTGGAATGATAGGCGGGACTGTCGCTGCAACAACAGCAATAAAGTGATATTTTAAATAAAGTTTTTAGGAAATGTTGAAGAAACATAATTCCCTTTTCCTTACTGTCCATGATGAAGAGTTTTGTTTCTGGGACACTGCTGGTGAACGGCTGTAGCTGCCCCAATAATTGGTTATCCCCTACGTAGAATAATATTCCCATTGACATTAATGGCCCTGTGTATTTAGATAATACAGCTGGATCAGACACTGCTCAGGTCCTGCCCTGTTTACATCCGCCAAGCCTTTGATCCCTGCGGTGTGAGAGCTAGCAAACAGCGAAATTATTATATTGCAGAACATGCCAGAGCAATTCATTATTAAAACAATTACGGCTTAAGGTTTTCGAATCACACATTCCCAGGTACCGTCCCTTTAATGTGGTCAAGGAACGAATTGTCCTGTTTCTATGGATGGCACACTGTGCTCGGGGTTGGTTTTATTATTAGTACATGTGATATCAGACAGCGATATAGATTTATTGGCCCCTGACACACTGAAGTCTGGAAAAAAAATGTGACCTTCAAAAAATGCATTTTGTGTGTAGATTTTGTAAGTTTTAAAATGTACCTTTTGCAGAGTTTCTCCTTGAGAGAGAGAGAATCTTCCACTGCTAAACACAGGTGCCAAAGGAGATCACGTGATACTTCATGTTCCCAGGCATCTTCGGGGAGGTTCTGAGCATACAGCTGTACGTTCAAATTAGGTCCAGGGGGTGGAGCATAGTCACTTTTACATGCTGAATTATACAAAACTGAGAGAAAGAAAAAAAAACAGATAAAAAGTAATACCAAAAGTAATACCACCCAGCAAAGAAATATATTTAAACCTTGTCTGGGAGGATCTTAGTGTGTAGTATGCTCTATAAACTGAAGACGAGTTTTAGGAGTCTAGGAAGGGCCTTTAAAGGGAAAAAATAAGCAGCATGTAAAGTGAATAAAAGAAACAGACCTGTCCTAACAGTGTCTTCTTCACACTTCCTATCTTCAAAATGAATAAAGTAATACAGTTATTGTTTTTGCTCTTATCTTATATACCAGCACTCGAAAAAATGGTTCAAACCATGCTCTGTATTACAGGCACTTGAAACAGCTGAGAGAGGTTGATGCTCAAATGGGGAGTGTGAAAACTACAGAGGAAGTCAGCCCCGCCTCCTGCGTGCTCTTACTGGACAAGTGGGAATTGCCTTTAAGTGTATTTCACATACATAACACATGCACAACATACAGAAAACAAGCTAGGTGGAGCAGCCCCTTTAACAAATAAAGCAAGGTTTAGATGGCTGATAAGAACTGTTTGGCTATTCATTCTGTATCCTGCTGTATCAGTGATACACATGTATCAGTGTTATCAGATAGAAGCTTCACTGCCATGACATCATAGGTAGATCAACACTTGTTCATATCTGGGACATTGGCAGCTCAGTTGCCCATAGAGGACCACTTTCCCTCTTTGGGGGCAGTAAATCAGCTGAGTGGCAGTACTGGCTCAGAATAAAATGGACATGGCCACAAGGGTGACAGGAGTGTCTGGAAACAAGGTGAAATACAAACACTCAAACCACTGTCCAGTACAGCAATATCTTTTTCTGTAGTGATATAGAGTCGCATTGTTAGGTTACGGTGTTGGTGTTTCTGAATGAGGGAGAGCTAGGCAATCATCAAGGGGTTAAGATAGCACAGACAAGGTGTTTGGGGGCTAAGATGGCACAGGCAAGCTGTTCGGAGACAACTATGGCACCGGCAGACTATTTGGGGACAAGCTGTTTGGGGGCTAAGATGGCACAGGCAGGCTGTTTGGGAACAAATATGGCACTGACAGCCTTTTTGGGGACAAAGATGGAACTGGCAATCTGGTTGGTGGCAACGCTGGCACTGTGGGACATGTTGCTTGGTGAAGTAGAGGGGCCCAAATGCAACTCTTCCCTGTAGTTTCTAGTTCCGTCCCTGCACTCAACCATTTCAGACAAGAGAGATCTGCCTTGGAAGCTGGACAATCTGCCCTTAACGCTGCAGGCTCCAGAGTCAGTGTGACAAGGTCACGGTTCTGCACATTACAGACATAGTTAAAGGTGTGTGTGCCTCTATACACCTTGCAGCCATAGACAGAAATAACATGTAGACCCATAACATAAACACGTTTAACAGAAGAACCTCTGATTTTATCTTTCATTCTTGAACTTGTTCCCTGTCTTGCTCCCTCACGGAGGTTCCAGTGACCGGCACTTGTATTTTCTATTGCTGATTTGCTGTGTTTCTTTTTTTAAACAGTATTTTTCCGATGTGTAGGTGATAAGATCTGAATGCTGTTTATATTTTTCTCTAGGATCATGACCGCTCTCAAGGTAGAAACATAACCGTTTGGTAATGATGGAGCATTACTTTCCCTTACTTTCTGATGTTTGTAGACTTTATATGGAGGGTTTGGATGGCTGGACATGTCCATTAACCCAGTGTGCGTGGCAAGGTCAGTGACCCATAGAACATCATTTACATAGAAACATAGAACGTGTCGGCAGATAAGAACCATTCGGCCCATCTAGTCTGCCCAATTTTTCTAAATACTGTTATTAGTCCCCAGTTCCCTATCTTATATCTAGGATAGCCTTGTGCTTATCCCCCGCATGCTTAAACTCCTTCACTGTGTTTACCTCTGCTGGAAGGCTATTCCATACATCCACTACCCTCTCAGTAAAATAATACTTCCTGATATTACTTTTAAATCTCTGCCCCTCTAATTTTATACTATGTCCTCTAGTTTTGGTAGTTTTTCTTCTTTTAAATATACTCTCCTCCTTTACTGTGTTGATTGTGTCAATTGTCCATTAGTAGAGTGACATAGTTACATAGTAGTTTAGGTTGAAAAAATACTTGAGTCCATCAAGTTCAACCCTTTTCCTAATCCTTGTTTATCCTTGTTGATTGAAAAGAAGGCAAAAAACCCAAACCCGTATATCCTCAATGTCAAATTTCTTGGCTCCAAATGGCAATCAGATTTCTCCTTGGATCAACAAGCCCTAAATAAATATTACTGCCTATACTAACATGCATAGCCCTCTATGCTCCAGCTCATTAAAAAACTATCCAGGCCGCTTTAAAGGCATCTATTTATTTGCTAGAACCCCTTTTTCAGGGAGTTAATGCCAAATCTTTACTGTCCTTACTGTAAAGAATCCCTTCCTCTGTCGTAGACTAGATCTCCTTTCTTCAGGTCTTAGTGGGTGACGTCTTGTCCTTTGTCCTGTTCTGTTAATGAACAGGTCATTAGAAAGCCCTTTTTATGGGCCCTGTATATTATTATATAACATTGTCATATCCCCTCTAAGCTGCAGTTTCTCTATACATCAGCTTTACGCCAATCTGTGGGCACCATGCCTGAAAACAAAAGTATCCATGAAAATCTAAAACAATGGACAGGACCTGGCTTAGCTCTCTAAGTACCCGTGGGTGTATACCATCCGGCCCCGGGGCTTCGTCTATTTTAACACCATTTAATAGTTTTAACACTTTTTCTTGTGTCAACCATTAGCTTTTTGCGTGATCTGCTGTTTGCGTGTTCTGAACAAACACACAGACGCCAGATGGTGCTTTGGACATTAAGGACCAAAGCACCATCTGGCGTGAATGGGGTGATATGCTACTGATAATTTGTCCATTAATATACCACTGATAATTTGCCCATTAAAATGCCACGATAATTGGTCTATTAATATGCCACTTTTAATTTGACCATTAATAGCCACTGATAATTTGACCATGAATAAGTCACCTATAATTTGCTCATTATTAGCCACTGATAATTTGCTCATTAATATGCCACTGATAATGTTCTCTTTAATATGCCACTGATAATTTGACCATGAATAAGCCACCGATAATTTGCTCATTAATAGCCACTGATAATTTGCTCATTAATAGCCACTGATAATTTGCTCATTAATATGCCACTGATAATGTTCTCATTAATATGCCACTTATAATTTGCTCATTAATATGCCATTAAGAATTTGCTCATTAATATGCCACTGATAATGTGCTCATTAATATGTCACTGATAATTTGCTCATTCAAATGCCACTGATATTTTGCTACTGATAATTTGTCCATTAATTTACCCCTCATAATTTGTCCATTAATTTTCCCCTCATAATTTGTCCATTAATATGCCACAGCCAATCTGGTTTCACAAGGAAACCAGCCATCAAAAATTTCAGGGCCCCTTACTGAAAAAAATTCTTGCCCCCTACCCTCCCAAAGTCATTTTATCCAGACTTTGTATATAAATTCTAATGAATTAAATACACCCCAGGTCATGCCCCATCACCTGTATTGCACATCCAGGATTTGCTGCTGCCCCCTAGGACATGTCCCATTACCCGCCCGAGCAGTCCTGTGATGGGTGTATCGCCTGTCACCCCCTGATGGCGGTCCTGGGTATTCCTAAGAAGATGATGCCCAAGTCATAAAACCTAAGGCACATGCTGTGTGTAAACAGAAAACAACAAGGACATGATAAGCAGAATAAAAAATGATGATAAAAGCTATAAAAACAACAACAACAAAAAACAAGAAAACAATAAAGTAAAACAGCAAAATGCTAGTGACATGGAACAATCTGCACAAAACACAATATAATTATTATATTGATGGCTGAATATGTGTTACTCTTCCCCATTGGAAAACTGTACACATGTGCAGCCCATAGGTAGAATTCACAATACTTCTTGTGATCACTGTGTGTGCAAGGTCACGCTGGGTGCAAGGTCACGCTGGGTGCAAGGTCACGGAGACACGGCAGCACTGGTCCGTCACAGCGGCCTGGCTAATGCCTCTTCTAACACTTGAAATGACCATCGGCGTTAGTACTCTGTAGAACCCTGACCAGTAATTGAACTTGTCCAACAGTCCATTGTTCTAACCTCCGGTACCATCTTACATGGGAGGAGCCTTGTAACAATTACATGTTCATAGTTATACAGCTTAGGTTGAAAAAAGACATGTAGTACATCAAGTTCAAAATTATTATAGCCCATAATAAATGGATCAAACAGTTTTTGAACTAATTGAATGAGTGCCTAAAAGCACTTCACTTGACTACTTCTTGTAGTCTTGTGGTCACTTTTTTGTAACCTTGTAGTCACTTTTTCTCCTTTTAATGCATGATAACAGCCTGCTTGCCTCTGCTTAATATTGCTTAATATTGTTCACAGCTGCACAGTCTATTGTCAACAAGAACTTCCAAATCTTATTTCCATAGTGGGTTTCCCCAATAAACAACCTTTTAGACTATACAGCAAATTTAGCATTTGTTTTTTTTCCCAAACGCATTGCTTTAAAATTTACTTTTTTTTCAAAGCACACAGTCCAATTACTTGCCCATTCTCTCATTTCGTTTAAAGATTTGCTCAGCTCTTCACCAAGTCACAAATGAAGAAAAGGACAGGCCAAAGACTAATCCCCGACTTAACACCCTTGCCCAGTTAGAAAATGTGCCATTGGCAGCAACTCTCTGCAATCTGTCTACCTGTTTCCTATCTACTGTAAGTACAATCCTTTTTCCCTATTCTGATATGCCTCGATCATACTCAGGAGTCATTGGAAAATTATTCTAAAAGTGGAGCAATCAGCAAGATCCTGGTTTCCAAAGTGAATGTTCTACATTTAGCACTCTACCCCTTAACTGACCTTTATTAATTGCCCCGATTAAGTCTTCCTGGCTCCCTATTAGCCTAGTATGGAGAATTACTCTGCCTGGAAGGGTCAGATCAATGATATACAGATGTTTCTTATTCTTTTCTTTGGAAACATGTACAAGTAAAATAGCATTCACTTATTTTTATCTAGACCCCCCCCCCCCCCCCCCCCAGCACAGTATTTATTTTTTTTTTTTAAATAAAATGCCTTCTGAGTATTCCGACTAGGAAGCCCATACGATAAACGTCTCGTAGTTAGACGTAAATGCTGAGAATTCCGAAATGACCAAGCTAGATCTGATTATGGCCCATATTCATTAAGCTCTTGAAAAGGCTCTTTTAATGGTTATTTCCATTAATCGGCCAAAAAAGCACTTTCAGTTTCCTGGCATCTCGCAAATTTCCTTTTTTTTTTTTATTGTTTTTTTATCAATATATTTTTCTTTCTTCATTTTGCGACCGCGTGGTTCATTGGTCTTAATATAAAAGCATTTAATCCCATCCAACATAACTATTGTGAAATTATAACATGCTGTGTGTTGTTCCAATTTGATATTTTTGCTGTTATGCTCTCTAATGCATTGTTCTCTATCTTGCTGTCTCTCCCTCTATGGAAACATCCTACAGCTTCACTAACTGGTAAGCTTTGTGCTCATGTGAAATAAATATTTTTCTCCCAGTTAGATTTCTCTATTTCCGAAACAAACCTTCTGGCTTAACCATCTATGTGCCGGGCTGGCTGTATGACTCGGTCCATTCCAACTGAGGGTATTGTCAGAAATTAAAAAACTTCAAGTTAGAAGACCACTGGAGTCTCTTTCCTTTATACTAAATTACTCCAATACATAACATACGATTCAGGTGAAAGGCAGAATGCTATGCCTAGATCTTAGGGTATCTGTAGCATGGATCTTTGTGATCAAACATCTTTCAAAGCAAAATAAATGGCCCCTTGTGTCCACATTTAGGGATAGATGGAGATAGAGTTCAGGGGTCCTGGATTGGGAAAGACATTTTATGGAGATAGAACAATTCTGGGTAGGAAGGGAGCAATCAGTAGAACGGTTAATTTTTTCACTGCTGATTAGAACTTTGCACCTACAAGGTAGCTATTATAGAACTATCATTATAGATTAATGACAAATACAACAAGAACAGAGAAACAAAAGACAGAAAAGGGTAATCCTTTTCTCTTCATAAGCAAGCTCCCTGGCCCCAATACAACACTGATCTCTATGCTATCTTAAGTAGCTATGGACTCACAGAATCCCATCCCACAGATAGAGATAGCTTAGAGACCAGTGATGACAATGGAGTTACAATGCCATTTGGACTGGTTCCTTTGCCCAAGATATAGACTTGCAATTTTTTCAACTGGAGAGAGGGGTGAGTGACTCTGATACAGAGGAAGGGTGTGTAAAGAGATCTCAGGCAGAAAGTGGTGGGAGAGAGGGGTAAGAGAGACTGACACAGAGGAAGAGAGGGTAAAGAGATCTCAGGCAGAAAGTGGTGGGAGAGAGGGGTAAGAGAGACTGACATAGAGGAAGAGTGGGTAAAGAGATTTTAGGCAGAAGGTGGTGGGAGAGAGGGGTAAGAGAGACTGACATAGAGGAAGAGTGTTTAAAGAGATCTCAGAAAGAACAAGATGGGAGAGAGGGGTAAGAGAGACTGACACAGAGGAAGAGTGGGTAAAGAGATCTCAGGCAGAAAGTGGTGGGAGAGAGGGGTAAGAGAGACTGACAGAGAGGAAGAGTGGGTAAAGAGATCTCAGGCAGAAGGTGGTGGGAGAGAGGGGTAAGAGAGACTGACATAGAGGAAGAGTGGGTAAAGAGATCTCAGGCAGAAGGTGGTGGGAGAGAGGGGTAAGAGAGACTGACACAGAGAAAGAGTGGGTAAAGAGATCTCAGGCAGAAGGTGGTGGGAGAGAGGGGTAAGAGAGACTGACACAGAGAAAGAGTGGGTAAAGAGATCTCAGGCAGAAGGTGGTGGGAGAGAGGGGTAAGAGAGACTGACATAGAGGAAGAGAGGGTAAAGAGATCTCAGGCAGAAGGTGGTGGGAGAGAGGGGTAAGACAGACTGACATAGAGGAAGAGTGGGTAAAGAGATCTCAGGCAGAAGGCGGTGGGAGAGAGGGGTAAGAGAGACTGACATAGAGGAAGAGAGGGTAAAGAGATCTCAGGCAGAAGGTGGTGGGAGAGAGGGGTAAGAGAGACTGACATAGAGGAAGAGAGGGTAAAGAGATCTCAGGCAGAAGGCGGTGGGAGAGAGGGGTAAGAGAGACTGACATAGAGGAAGAGAGGGTAAAGAGATCTCAGGCAGAAAGTGGTGGGAGAGAGGGGTAAGACAGACTGACATAGAGGAAGAGTGGGTAAAGAGATCTCAGGCAGAAGGTGGTGGGAGAGAGGGGTAAGAGAGACTGACATAGAGGAAGAGTGGGTAAAGAGATTTTAGGCAGAAGGTGGTGGGAGAGAGGGGTAAGAGAGACTGACATAGAGGAAGAGTGGGTAAAGAGATCTCAGGCAGAAGGTGGTGGGAGAGAGGGGTAAGAGAGACTGACATAGAGGAAGAGTGGGTAAAGAGATCTCAGGCAGAAGGTGGTGGGAGAGAGGGGTAAGAGAGACTGACATAGAGGAAGAGTGGGTAAAGAGATCTCAGGCAGAAGGTGGTGGGAGAGAGGGGTAAGAGAGACTGACATAGAGGAAGAGTGGGTAAAGAGATCTCAGGCAGAAGGTGGTGGGAGAGAGGGGTAAGACAGACTGACATAGAGGAAGAGTGGGTAAAGAGATCTCAGGCAGAAGGTGGTGGGAGAGAGGGTGTAAGAGAGACTGACACAGAGGAAGAGTGGGTAAAGAGATCTCAGGCAGAAGGTGGTGGGAGAGAGGGGTAAGAGAGACTGACATAGAGGAAGAGAGGGTAAAGAGATCTCAGGCAGAAGAAGATGGGAGAGAGGGGTAAGAGAGACTGACACAGAGAAAGAGTGGGTAAAGAGATCTCAGGCAGAAGGTGGTGGGAGAGAGGGGTAAGAGAGACTGACACAGAGAAAGAGTGGGTAAAGAGATCTCAGGCAGAAGGCGGTGGGAGAGAGGGGTAAGACAGACTGACATAGAGGAAGAGAGGGTAAAGAGATCTCAGGCAGAAGGTGGTGGGAGAGAGGGGTAAGACAGACTGACATAGAGGAAGAGTGGGTAAAGAGATCTCAGGCAGAAGGCGGTGGGAGAGAGGGGTAAGACAGACTGACATAGAGGAAGAGTGGGTAAAGAGATCTCAGGCAGAAGGTGGTGGGAGAGAGGGGTAAGAGAGACTGACATAGAGGAAGAGTGGGTAAAGAGATTTTAGGCAGAAGGTGGTGGGAGAGAGGGGTAAGAGAGACTGACATAGAGGAAGAGTGGGTAAAGAGATCTCAGGCAGAAGGTGGTGGGAGAGAGGGGTAAGAGAGACTGACATAGAGGAAGAGTGGGTAAAGAGATCTCAGGCAGAAGGTGGTGGGAGAGAGGGGTAAGACAGACTGACATAGAGGAAGAGTGGGTAAAGAGATCTCAGGCAGAAGGTGGTGGGAGAGAGGGGTAAGAGAGACTGACATAGAGGAAGAGTGGGTAAAGAGATCTCAGGCAGAAGGTGGTGGGAGAGAGGGGTAAGACAGACTGACATAGAGGAAGAGTGGGTAAAGAGATCTCAGGCAGAAGGTGGTGGGAGAGAGGGGTAAGAGAGACTGACACAGAGGAAGAGTGGGTAAAGAGATCTCAGGCAGAAGGTGGTGGGAGAGAGGGGTAAGAGAGACTGACATAGAGGAAGAGAGGGTAAAGAGATCTCAGGCAGAAGAAGATGGGAGAGAGGGGTAAGAGAGACTGACACAGAGAAAGAGTGGGTAAAGAGATCTCAGGCAGAAGGTGGTGGGAGAGAGGGGTAAGACAGACTGACACAGAGGAAGAGAGGGTAAAGAGATCTCAGGCAGAAGGTGGTGGGAGAGAGGGGTAAGAGAGACGGACATAGAGGAAGAGTGCGTAAAGAGATCTCAGGCAGAAAGTGGTGGGAGAGAGGGGTAAGAGAGACTGACATAGAGGAAGAGTGGGTAAAGAGATCTCAGGCAGAAGGTGGTGGGAGAGAGGGGTAAGAGAGACTGACATAGAGGAAGAGTGGGTAAAGAGATCTCAGGCAGAAAGTGGTGGGAGAGAGGGGTAAGAGAGACTGACATAGAGGAAGAGAGGGTAAAGAGATCTCAGGCAGAAAGTGGTGGGAGAGAGGGGGTAAGAGAGACTGACATAGAGGAAGAGAGGGTAAAGAGATTTTAGGCAGAAGGTGGTGGGAGAGAGGGGTAAGAGAGACTGACATAGAGGAAGAGTGGGTTAAGAGATCTCAGGCAGAAGGTGGTGGGAGAGAGGGGTAAGACAGACTGACATAGAGGAAGAGAGGGTAAAGAGATCTCAGGCAGAAAGTGGTGGGAGAGAGGGGTAAGACAGACTGACACAGAGGAAGAGAGGGTAAAGAGATCTCAGGCAGAAGGTGGTGGGAGAGAGGGGTAAGAGAGACTGACACAGAGGAAGAGTGCGTAAAGAGATCTCAGGCAGAAAGTGGTGGGAGAGAGGGGTAAGAGAGACTGACATAGAGGAAGAGAGGGTAAGGAGATCTCAGGCAGAAGGTGGTGGGAGAGAGGGGTAAGAGAGACTGACATAGAGGAAGAGTGGGTAAAGAGATCTCAGGCAGAAGGCGGTGGGTGAGAGGGGTAAGCAAGAGGCTCAAAATGCATAGGGTATGTAGCGACGCAGGAGTTCAATTTTCCTTGAAATTCAGACACAAGAGAATCCCTCAGTGGTTTGAGACCCCAAGTTCATGCAGCCTCGTTCCCAGGCCCTGTGAAGCATCTGTGGAATTCAGTGAATCCTGGGTGTTAAAGGGAGAGTATAGTCACCAAGCTACAGTCTTTTCCTAAAACCCACATTAAAAATAATCAGTCCACATTTCATTATTGCAAAAGCTTATTTTTCTGTTTTTTTTTTTTAAATTTCTGACGCAATTTCTTTATATTAAATTAGTTCAGTCATGATGCGTATAGGTGACAACTATCAGATAAGGTATAACTAAAAAAAATGAGGTCTTCTCTCTCTCTCCAGTAACATCTGCCACTGTTTTACAAGGTGGAGAGAGAAGAAGTCCCGGAGACTTTAATGAACAGTTCTGGAGCAATATGTGAATAAAAAAAGGCACAAGGTGGAACTCTGCAGAGATAACAGACTATAAAAGTAACACCTCTTGGTAAAAAAAAATAGAACACACAAACAACAGACGCACATAAAACAGTACAGACAGGCATTCTATTCAGTGAGTGGATGGACAAGCATGTGGTGTGCATTGATCTGGACCATGACATGGTTTAATGCATAACATACATGATTCATGTAAGGAAAATAAAGAGAATAAAGTAAGAATGGAAAAAGGAGCAAAAGGTCACACGGCATCAGCAGGCGTTAGCAAATGGCCACGTACTCCTGTGGGTTAAACCACACGCAATCAAGGGTCATTTAAATCATTGTTCTGTTTCCTCCATGTCACAGTGATCTCATGGGGTTAGCACCGTGTCAGAAACTATAGGGTTAAACTGATGCTGACAGCACGTGCTGTCCTCCTCCTGTAACGTGTCCTGACATCCAAAACATACCACAGACGTGGCTGAGTGTGTTGCTGTCCCGTTGCCCCCGACAGAAGTTTCCAATAGGAATCAGTATGGAAGTAAATGTCCTTCTTCCACAGCCGGCTTTATGGGCTCAGATTTGTAAGTCAGTTTCAATTAGGTTTAATTGAAAGATGGCACCAAGTGTGGGCATTTTAAATAGTAATGTTTTAATATGAGGATATAAATAAATTACCTTATTGAACTCCCTTTGCGGCGTATTGGTCTATCAGAGGGCAGACATGTTTTTTAGAATGTTTGTGATGTATAGCTCAATCAGGAGGCAGATATGTTGTTTAGAATCTTTGTGACAAATAGCTCTCTCAGGGGGCAGACATGTTTTTTAGAATGTTTGTGATGTATAGCTCAATCAGGAGGCAGATATGTTGTTTAGAATCTTTGTGCCGTATAGCTCTATCAGGAGGCAGACATGTTGTTTAGGATCTTTGGGACGTATAGCTCTATCAGGGGGCAGACATGTTGTTTAGGATCTTTGTGACATATACCTCTATCAGGAGGCAGACATGTTGTTTAGAATCTTTGTGCCGTATAGCTCTATCAGGGGGCAGACATGTTAATTAGAATCTTTGTGACGTATAGCTCTATCAGGGGGCAGACATGATGTTTAGAATCTTTGTGACGTATAGCTCTATCAGGGGGCAGACATGTTGTTTAGAATCTTTGTGATGTATGGCTCTATCAGAGGGCAGACATGTTTTTGAATCTTTGTGACATATAGCTCTCTCAGGGGGCAGACATGTTGTTTAGAATCTTTGTGCCATATAGCTCTATCAGGGGGCAGACACGTTGTTTAGAATCTCTGTACCTCTATCAGGGGCAGGGCCGGATTAAGGCATGGGCTTAAGGGACGGCAGCCCAGGGTCCTCGAGGACTGCAGCTCGAGGCACTGGCTACTTGAGGTGCAGAGGCACTGGCTGGGGAGATCAGAAGATCTCCCCTCTCCAGCTTCCTGTCAGCAAGCAGGCAGCATGGAGCCTGCCGGTGATCACCTTCCACGTCAAAAGTAGCGGGGAGCACAGGAGATGACTAAAGGCAGAGCAGAAGGAAGGTGAGTACTAGGGGGGGGGGGTAACAGTATTTTTTTTGCCGGACTAATAGTGGCATATTAATGGGCATAATAATAGTGGCCTATTATTGGGCATATTAATTATGGCATATTGGGGCATATTAGTGGGCATAATAACTGGGGGCATATTAGTGGGCATAATAATTGGGGCATATTAGTGGACATACTAATAGTGGCATATTAATGAGCAAATTGGCTGTGGAATATTAAAGGGCATAATGGTGGCATATTAATGGACAGACTAACAGTGGCATATTTATGGGCAAATTGGCTGTGGTATGTTTATGGGTAAATTGGCTGTGGTATATTAATGGGCATACTGGCAGTGGCATATTAATCGGCAGACTAACAGTGGTATACTAATGGACAAATTGGCTGTGGCATATTAATGGGCAAAAAGTTGCATATTAATATGCAACCAGGCTGCGCGAATACATTGGAAAGACTGGTTGTAGAATGTCAAGTCTGGGGGTATATTAACAAGTCTGAGGTGCAGATTGACAGGTCGGAGGGGCAGAGTGACAAGTTTGGGGATGCATTGTCAAGTCTGTGGGTCAGATTGGCAAATAAAAGGAAATCAAAACAATAAATACATTTTCTCAATCATAGGTTTTATATGAAAAAAAAACCAGTTTACATGTGAATTATTAATTACTAGTAAAAAAAAAATTCATGTAATGTCATCTTATATTACTGGGGTCCTCACAATACCTCTGGCCCAGGGGCCTTCAATGTCTTAATCTGGCCCTGATCAGGGGGCAAACATGTTGTTTAGAATCTAGAACTTTTTGGAGCAAAGATATTTGAATAAGATCCTCTATTTGCATTATTTAATAAAAAAAGGGACATCATATGTGCATTGCAAAATAAATTATCTCTCTGTAATACATGTAAATATACATATACATAGGTAATAAAGTACAAGAAGTAGAAGAGCTATACATACATTCTGCAGAAATCAGCATGTGAGCGGCCATTTTTCTGGGTGTGTGACCGGATCAGACCTCAGTGAGATCGCAGAGCATCAATCCTGATGCTCCAAGTCCTGACTATGTGAAAGAAGCATGTGGCAGCAATCAATGAGGTCTGTGCCTGGTGATATATAGTGATTCCCATCCAGGACCCTCTGGCTGATTCATGCAGCTTTCTAAACCGGCAGTAATCCAGGGCCAAGTTCTCAGTCCAGGACCGCGTGACTTAAACGTAAACTTCCCTGTGCCTCTTTCTCACTCTCATTAGCTGGTTTATCCACAAAGCAGATGTTTAAGTTGCTCATAAAACAGACAAGGCCTACAGTGTTTACATCCATCTGTGCATTGCTCTTTATGCCTTGCTTTATACACATTACTCGACTGTTACAAGCAATCTTATCGCGTATATCTTGCACAACTTTTACAGTTTTTTCTTCGTTCTCTTTCCTTAGTTAGTAAACATTCCCTGGTTCATTCATGTAAGTGAATGTAAAAAAATGATTGAAAATGATCCATATATTGTATTAGCAAAACTGCAAGCGAAAGCCTACACTAGGAGAAAATGTATTTTAAATGTGTCTGCAAGTTACACATTTCCTATTGAAAACCAGCTCATTTGCATACTGTGCCACTGGTGATGTCATAAACAGGAGACTCCACAAACACATTTAAAAGAGTCCCTTGTAGGCCAAAGTAGCCAAGTCAGAAACATTCTCCCATTCATCTATACTTCGGATTTCAGCTATTCTGGCCTTTGGTTTGCCATTCATTTGTCAATTCTCAGCAGTTCGCTCATTCATTGATAAAGTTCCTCGTTTTTCTTTTATTCCCTCAAAGCTGCATTAATTATTTCCGCTTCTGATGCGGTCTTTACCCGTAATATAATCATCTCGTTAATGATATGTTGGCTTATCGTATTCATTAAATTCACCCACTTCACGCTAACGTATATCAAAGTCTGTACTTCCCTTTAATGACAAGACTGGCTGCTTTGGTCTCAATGCGAGATCAGATGTGTGGTTTAGAATATGTACCATAGTTAAGTCCCTTTGATCAGTACCTAAGTAGCGTGTATGGCTGGAAATGTTCTACTTTTCATTTCTTTAGCTTTATTAATCCAAAAACCTCAGAATTCTAGAATGATAAAACCAAACCTAAAACGATGTTCTAGAATGGTAAAAAAAAAAAAAAAAAAAAAGAACCTAAAACTATGTTCTAGAATGCGAAAACTAACCCAAAACGATGTTCTAGAATGGTAACAAAAAAGAACCTAAAAATATGTTCTAGAATGGTGAAAACCAACCTAAACTATGTTCTAAAAAGGCACAAACTAACCTAAAACTATGTTCTAGAATCATAAAAGCTAACCTAAATCGCTGTTCTAGAATGGTAAAAAAAAAGAACCTAAAAATATGTTCTAGAATGGTGAAAACTAACCTAAAACTGTGTTCTAGAATGGCAAACATTAACTTAAACTATGTTCAAGAATGATAAAAACTAACCCAAAACTATGTTCTAGAATGGTGAAAACTAAGCTAAAACTATGTTCTAGAATTGCAAAAACTAACCTAAAACGATGTTCTAGAATGATAAAAACTAACCTAAAACTATGTTCTAGAATGGCGAACACTAACTTGCAACTATGTTCTTGAATGATGAAAAAGAATCTTGAACTATGTTCTAGAATGACATGTACATTTTGTATGTTATATACAGTAGCCCACTCAGGGAAAGTGTAATGTGTCCCCTTCTCCCTTGTGGTAGCTATGGCATATTAAGCTTTGTTAATTAAAAAAGGCAATTGTAGGGAACTGACAAGGGAATCTCAAACTTAAGGCCAAGTTGGCAACAATTCTCCAGTTGAGTTGATTCCGGATTATTGCTTGATTTACCCCTCACATATAGGTATGTCCCTTATTTTTATGGGACCACCTACTAGCACTGATCTTTTCTCCACGTCTGGTAGATATCAAATATTGGGTGTCCTTGCTAAACCCCTCACAAATTGATATTTCCCTCACTGTTGAAACCCCAGCTATTTGTAGTGATCCTCCTCTCTCTACTGGTTGTTACCTAATTACAATCTGCTTGACCCCTCACACTGTGCAAAGCTCCGTCTCCTATCATCTGTTGTGCCCTGCCCTTACTGTCTCCTCTCTAAATCGGCAGACCTCTTTCCTGTCCTAGTTACCCGGTTATTGTTTGTGCCACACACACTGCGTAATTACCGGACATGCACAGAATTTGTTCTCCGTCATTGTCGCAGGATGAGGTCACGGGCCAATGGACATCTGTCCCACCGGTCTCACCTTGCGATGATGCCACGTAACAGTGCTTCCTAAACCTATACCTGAGGACCTCCTATGGCCTGGTTTTTAAGGAGATGTGTTTAAATAAGAATATATATAGCACCTGGTGATAGGTTTCGTAACCGTTAGCTTAAATACTACAGTGGGTGTAATCCAGTTGCTTATTTGCACTTCGAGGTGCCCCCACCGAGACAGAACAGCCATTTTGTTCTCAAATTGATCTTTTTTTCTTCTTCTTCTTTCGCTTGCAGCTGTCCACGCTGTGTGAGTAATTATAAATAAGAGGCAGACGAAAGTGAAATTGGCACTTCACAGACCTGAATCGATCTTTTTTAATGAAAATCCGATGGCCGCAACAAATGGGGTGAAACGAGGGCAGCAAGAAACCACACCAAATTCTTTGATGAGCAATGACAGCTATTGATGATTCTTGGTCTACAGATTGTAGCCCAATGGACATTTGGAAAACACTGAAACCTGAAAAACATACAAAATGTATTATAAGACAGGTTTGGATTCTTACTTACTAAAGATTGCAAAAAACAAGCAAAGGCGTGAACCTGAATTAACATCGGTTCCGTTACCCATAATCCCATGCTGTCATCATTCCTTATAGCAGAGCAGGTTGGCCAAGCTTGAAAACTATTGGTGAGTGGGTATATTTCTAATAATTTTATTTGCCTCTTTTCAAGACTTACCGAGACTTTTATATTACGACGTATTTAACTCATTATGAGGGGCATGTACTAAAAAAACGCAATTATATTTTATGTGCAAAACTATTTTTGCGCTTTGCTCCTATTGCAATGTGCTAAATATTTAACACTCAAACAGTACATACGAGCAAAGGGCGAATAAAAACGGGCATAATTGTGAATCAAAACAGACAATTTTGTGAATATTTTTTTCTACCTCTTTTGATAGCACTCGCTAAAAGCTGGTGTCATTTTCACACACAAATAAGAATTATTTTTCACAAAATATTCGCAAAGCTCTTTAGAATCCGCAAATCTAATCGCAATTTATAAGCGCAACAGGAAAAATGCACGCTAAATAAACAGAAGAGGCGCAAATCAGACAAAACAAGTGCAAAATGTCACAAATAGTCACAAATTACTCCTTACCTACTTTTTTCCCCACTGCACTTGTTTAGTACATGACCCCCTGTAGAAGGGACATGCCTAAAAACGTATAATAATTGAGGAAGCTATAAGTATGGTGCAATTTATCCAGTAGTCATTAGACATCTTATCTACTATTGATGTGCAGATGGGAACTTCCAGGAGAGTAATTCACAGTGAATTTATTCACAGATGACCATCCTTCTCCTACTGTGAGTCCTTCTCCCAAATGAGATCAGTCAAAGGCAGATAAAAACGAGTTTCTAAATGTCCGTATTACTTAACGCGGGAGGAAAAATAGAAGGAAGAAGCAAGAGGACTGTAATCTTATTCAGGCCCTCATTCCTCCTGGGAAGCAGGATATTAGTTAGGTTATCAGTGTGCCTTTGTCACTGTTACCTGACAATTTTTTCTTGAGCCATCTTTAGAAGAAATCGCTTGTGCTGATTAATAATTCCAGTTGGTTACGGTAATTATTTAAGTCGAGGTGGGGGTGAGATCTCATCTGTCTCATCACAGAGTACCCAGAAACATGTTTCTCCTTTGGTCAAAATGTCTTTCGATAGAGACCTGTTTTGGAAATTATTAAGGCTCCTAATTAGCTGGGTGTTCAGGATATTTCTCAACATGGACTTGTGGTTCATTAATTATCTCATGTAATGACTGATTAACAAAGCCTTCGCTTTCAGGAAAATGAGCCACAGTCATTTACCAATTAACATGCCACAATCAGTTTGCCATTCACATTTGCAACAGCCAGTTTGCCCATTAAAAATATGTCACAGTTTGTCCATTACAGTGTGGCACTGTTTGTCTATTAATATGCCACTGGTAGTTTGCCACTTAATATGCTATTGCTAGTTTGCCCATTATTATGCCACAGCCAATTAATATGCCACAGCCAATTAATATGCCACAATAAAATGTGCCAATTAATATGCCACTATTCATTTGCCCACTAATATGCTACAGCCAGTATGCTCATTAGACATGTGCAAAACTAAAATTTTCCGTTTCGTTTTCGTCCATTCGGACGAAAATGTTATTTATTTCTTCCAAAACGAATTTCGTTCATTATTGCATTCGTTTCAGTCGAAATTCGTTCATTATTTTCGTTTCGTTTTATTCATTCGTACGAATTGACCTATTTTAACCTCTCTTTCGGTTTATGGAATGTATGTAATGCTATTGGTATTCTATAAACCGTAATAGAGTTGAAATAGGTCAATTCATATGAATGGGGACTCTATTTCGGTTTATAGAAAGCCAATAGCATTACATACATTCCATAAACCGAAAGTCTATAAACGGACTCTCTTTTGGTTTATAGACTTTCAGTTTATGGACTGTAGACTGGTCCAAACTCTTTTTGTGGCGTGAATTTTAGCTCTGAGGTAGAGCTGTCTGATCAGTGCTGATTCTATAGTTATATTAGATTTACATCACAGACAAGCATAATATCCAGGTCCTTGTCATCGTCACTGTATTGACTGAGTTCCTGCTGTTTGTACTGAAAGCCTCTAGATGGCTACTAAGGCTCTAAATATAGAAAATATATGGACACCGGCTGTGAGCTGCTGGCTGTAATCTTCTTCAGAAGCTGTAAGGAGCATCAGCTCAGCCCAGCGCTTTTTTTTGTAGAGTTTTTTTTTTTCATTACGGTTCATTGAATCCTGATTGTATTGATGAATGGTGTGAATGGACCGTGATAGCTCACTCTGCACATTAATCTGCAAGTGACCCCCAGGAGACAGCTAGGCCCCATATAAGGCGATACGCACAGGTAGGTGTGTCTTAGTATCCAGGCATATAACAGAAGACGCATTCACTGCCATGTTATTTAGAACCGTCTTAAGCGCAGTATCTAGCTCTGGCTAGAATATGCTACAATCAATGGTGTATCTTGGTTTTGTGCTGCCCTAGGCAGACAAAATCCGAGCACCCTGCCACCCACGTTGCACACCTAGGACATGCCCCATCACCTGCGTTGCACACCCACGACATGCCCCATCACCCGCATTGCACACCCACGACATGCTGCATCACCCACATTGCACACACATTAAATGCCCAATCACCCCATTACATGCCCCATCACCCATTGCATACACACTAAACGCCGCATCACCCCATTACATGCCCCCGTCACGCACATTGCATACACACTAAACGCCGCATCACCCCATTACATGCCCCCATCACCCCCATCACATACCCCCACCATGTCCATTACATGCCCCCATCACCCCGATTAATTGGAAAGCTTTCTGAAAGTTGGGGGAGGGAGTGAAAATGTTTGAAGCTTTAACACCCTATGGCAAAGTGCCACCCTCTGGCAAAGTGCCGCCCTAGGCGAGTGCCATGTTTGCATTGTGGAAGATACACTATTGGTTACAATCCGAATAATTGTTTGTGGCACACACCAGGTACAAGCACACTAGCTAACAATCAGTTCCTCATTCTTCTTCATGTGATACTTCATTATTATTTTGGACCTGTATTTTTACCAACATAGGTCCAACATGACAGGGTAAAAATTCACAAGAAATTAAATCTTACCGTTATCATTATAGTGATATATATAGTGATATAAAAAGCAACAGGTGAGAACAGGGAACAAAAAATAGAAAAAATACATCTCCTATAGTACTGCCGCACTCAGATAAGTGATCCTAGAGCACATCAAATCACAAAACACACCTAAGTACAGCACATGTACAGGAGAAAAGAATCATATATAGTGTAATACAGTACGGGAACAATATGTCAGCTGGTATTGGATTGTTGTTGAACTCACAAAAAGAGGAGGGTATCATGCTCATCAATATATAAAATCTTTTGATTTATTTTTACAAAATCAAATAATGTGCAATTTGAGTACGCCCTCCTGCTGCCACCAGGATGGGGTGATCAGGTACTGGAACTCCGAATAGGCTTGGTCTCAACGCGTTTCTCCGGGCTCCAATGTCGGCTTCCTCAGGAGAATACTCTTTGTTTTAAAGTGCTCCTTTAAAAAAACTCTGTAAACTCTGGCCTGCTGTTGTACCCATGTGCTAAGTTAAGCACATTTCAGAGTCCTGTTCCGCACTCCCTCTGGCACCCATACAAGTTATAACTCTTTAATGGGTGTTTGGGGGAGAGTCTAACATTTTCTCCTAGGTTTTCTATGTTGGACACTTATAAACATCAACTTGACAAAACAAAAAAATTAAATGTCAAAAAGAGAAAATAAATCCCATGAAACTGAATGAATTGAAAATCTCAAATAATAATAAACCACAAGGAATGGATTATCCGTAAATTCAAAAATAATGTGTAAGGACAGCAAAATGTCATATTACGGAGAGCAATCAACAATGAAGAGATAAAAAAGAACAGGTACAGTCTGAAAGCATTGCAAATGTGGTAAAAATGACATCATCTTGGAAAAAATGTTTTAAATATAAAAAGAGTATTTTAAGGAAGTTGGAAAAGGAACATATAATCATGATTCTACTGGCGATGCTCAGAAGACAATTTTTCTTTGGATTAAATATAATCCGAAACAGTGATATTTTTTAAGGCATGCATAAACTGTCACCAAATCTCAAAAAGAGTATAAGCTCTATATAAAATAACGAACAAAAAAAGGCAAACTATTAGTATTGGCTAGTCAGTGGCCTGTTCCTCAGATGTATAGTGCTTTTTTCTGTTTACCGTATGTTTTTTGCATGTGCTGTATTTGTTTTGTTTAAAATATACTCTGTACTTTTTAATATTGAGTAAATATTTGCATGTTCATTTAAAATATGTCCATAGTCACTGTGTGAGCTTTGTTCAGGGGTAGGCTAAGATTCATGGTCGACATTTCCTGGGTATTTACTGGACTCACCCTTTGTCTCTCCCTTTCTCCCCTTTGCCTCTCCCTGTCCCCCCTTTGCCTCTCCCAATCCCGTCATTATAACTTTTTCAGTTTAAGTGGCACAGGTCTGCAGTGTTAAACTACTTTGTATTTTAAATATACTTCTATTTTTGAAGTGTCTTCTCTGCTGATCTATTGTACTATTTTATATTATCTCATACCCTTTTACTGTAGGTTTATTGTGTATAATAAATACAATAAAAAAAAAAACACTTTTGTATCAGGTATTTGTACCCTATTACTTGATTTTTCCTTCAACACCAATACTACAAATGACCACTCCACCTATCAGGCTTTCCTGGGAATAAGTATTTTACCCTGGCCCAATAATGCATCAAATCAGTGTCAAAATAGTGCTTATAGAATATAGAATGAAAAAGAAAACATGCTAAAAAAAGTCACATCAACTCCAAAAAGTGTGACCAAAACAGATTACAGCAGTACATTGTGGTAACAATATAGCAGTATAACAGTATAGAACCTTCACACTTTCATTTGTTACAATTCTGACCAATACGAACATTTATGGGGGGGGGGGGGCAGTCATGGGTCCGCCTTCCTAAGTAGTACAAGTAATGAGCTTTGAATTGATAATAACCAATGTGCTCAGGACTACACAGGTTATTGCAGGTATCATATTAATAATGTCCCATGGTGTGTTGACATTGGCCAACACACCGTGTAGTCCTGAGGCAAAATCTCCAGGAACATATCGAATTGTTGTATCCCATTCCTGGAAGTCTTGAACATTCGTCAAGTCAAAGAGTTGTTATTTCCAAGAACTCGCTGAGTACCTAACCCCATGGATTGTCTTAATGTATTTGCAACTCCTGATCTCACTGGGAGTAAAACAAACAATTACGTGAGTTAAGCTTCCAAATGCCCTCTGACCTGAGGGGAAACGATCTTATCCACCTGCAACGAGAATTCTCCGAAGACTGTATTGACTTATTACTTGTTTGTGTTTGAATGTTACCATCATATCACAAGGTGAAAGACATTGTTTGGATTAAATAGTATTGATCCCAGCTAGAGGCACTGACAAAATACAGCCACAGATGACCTGTGACAGAGCTAAATATCTCTGCCAAAATAAATAAACTGCACACCTTTCCGTCCGAGCCAACTACATTCTGTCCTTTGGTGTTTGAGATGAAATGAAAAGGTTCTCCATGTGCTATTTCTAAAATGAAAACATTTCTTTCACACAAATCCACCCGGGGCACATAAGGGTGGAGGTTACAGAGTCAATGCAGGCCTTAGTAAATAATAAATAATTTGGGAAATGTCAGGTGCTGCAGAACTAGGCTGTAGGACACTTTTAAGGGCTTAAAAGTTAATTTTGAAGCCACAATGCTAAGGATGGGAGATTGGGGATATTATTGCAACCAATGCTATCTTTAAGAGCCCCATCGGATCTTAGGGCATAGGCATGGTTTATATGCCAGACGGGGTCAATGGATGAAGCAAGGCTTCCTTCAATTATCCGGAAACTACTGACATGGAAAACAAATAGTTTAGATGATATCAGTGCATTCATTTAATGCTCCCATAGGGCTAAATAAATCATCAAGATGGATAAAATTAGAAAAAATCGTAACAGCAATAATTAAACCCATATTCAGATAGACAAAAAGGGCAACCATAAAATAAACAGTCCTGCTGCATTATGTACTGTATTGAAAAGTAAAAACTCTGCTTACTAAACCTTATCTCCCCTGCATGTGCCCTATCGCCAACACTGCACACCCATTACATGCCCCATCATCCACATTGCACACCCATTACATGCCCCATCACCCCAGGAAATACCCCATCACGCACACTGTGCATCCATTACATGCCCCATCATCCACATTGCACACCCATTACATGCCCCACCACACCAGGAAATGTCCCATCACCCACACTGCACATCCATTACATGCCCCATCACCCACATTGCACATCCATTACATGCCCCATTATCCACATTGCACACCCATTACATGCCCCACCACCCCAGGAAATGCCCTATCACCCACACTGCACATCCATTACATGCCCCATCACCCACACTGCACACCCATTACATGCCCCACCACCCACATTGCACATCCATTACATGCCCCATCACCCACATTGCACATCCATTACATGCCCCATCATGCACATTGCACACCCATTACATGCCCCACCACCAACATTGCACACCCATTAAATACCCCAGCACCCCAGGACATGCCCCATCACACACACTGCACACCCATTACATGACCCATGGAAGCATGGCAGCTGCCAGTCAGGGAAGGAACTGTAAAGTACCCACCAGTTTACCCCCAAACTTAGGGTACTACATGTTTTAAATTCTGTATTAGAAGCACAAGTGGAAAACAAAACACAAACTGTTGTCCTTTAAACCTAAACAAGTGTCTGCTGCCTAGTCTGCTCCGAGCTTTACCTAAACGATGTACTGTCCCTTTAAGCTAATGGAGGAAGAAATCCTGCACAATATGACTGGAGAGCAGTAAAGTATTCCGCAGTCTTATTTGTTTCTATGAACTATTGTTACTGTTTAAGATAATAAAGCTGGGGTGATACTAATAACTAATGACTGTGTGTTTATCTGTGGCATTAACCACAGAAGCTCTTCCCACTCATTTCTCAGCTTGCTGCATGCCTTGACTGATAAGTCAGCACCGGGCTAACACCACTGTACTGAAATACATTACCGTGAGATTTCTTGGCCCAAAACGCGTCAGCGCTGATCAGGAAAATACAGGTTATGTACACAGCATATATGTAGTAGGTAATATGACAAGGTAGAGTACTGGGGCAAGAAGGGCTGAATGATATTAAACCATAAAAATAAAAATTTGCTATATAAAAGGCTACACCTACTGCCTGCCTTTTACCCTGGTCCTCCCTGCGCTCCAACAAACAAGGTTGGATTAACCATTATTCCCCTGCCATTGTACCTTTTTCACTTCTGCTTCTACTACAGTGCTGACATCTTGTGTCTGTCTCACTGTCTGCCTGCTACTAAAGTGTTATACCGGCATCGGGTGGAGTAAAACCAGCACCCCAGCAAGGGGCCCAGCTGTCCTTTGGGTCTGGGGTTCCCACATCTGGAGAATGTATGTGCGCTCAACCTTAAGTATAAAAATATATTTACTAGCAGAAATTATATTTAGACCTTTTCTATTTTCAGAAATTAAGCGCTTGGGGTACAGACCGCTGTCCTGCTCATTGTGCATCTGGCACGCTGTGCAGAGAGAGAAGGGGCTAGCGGATGTGCTCATATCCTTCCGTAGAGTACACCAATCGGAAGAGAGATTTTCATTTAAATGTGAACTGCCTACAATAAGGGAGTACCCTAGACCAGTGCTTCTTACACCTGTCCTCAAAGAACCCCAATGGTCTAGGGTTCGGAATTACCCAGCTGTGTTTAAATTAGAATATGCAGAACACCTGGTATGGTTCCCTAAGCATAAGGAAACCATACCAGGTGTTATACATATTCTTATTTAAAAGTAATAGGGTAATCCCAAAATCCTGCACCATTGGGGGTCATTGAGGGCAGGTTTTTAAGAAGCGCTGGTCTAGACTACAAGGGGGTAAGTGTAGGGTGTGGGTAGTTTATTTATGATATGGGGGGGGGGGGAGATAATTTGTTCTGTAAGGGGACACACAATTCCTGATGCCGGCACTGCTTTTTATATAAACGCGAAGTCACGGTTACTCTCAACTATCATCCTTCCTAACTGTTCACATTAGTATAGACGATCACATTCCCATTTACCTTCCTCCCTTCCATCTTACATGATTGACACACAGACCCACCCCATTTGTGAGTCCCTTGTCTACATTTTAATACAGTGTCAGACAGAATGAAGATGTAGCAGCCTTAGGTGAAACTCTTAATGATGCCACATTAACGATGTATTTATTTTTTGGTTTGTTCATGTTATAAAATATCTCCAAAATTATGTTTATTAGGTAGAAGAGGATTAGGATAAACATGTCCGCCAACAACGTACGTGATGATCTGGGGGGGGACTATAAATCTGTTTTCTCTTCAAAGCTAAGCATCCTTTAAATATGACATTGAAAATAAACATCCTTTAGATGATATCAGTAGAAATGAATTTATTTACTGCTCCCGGAGGGCTCTGAAATGAATTATTATCAAGATGGGTAAAAATCGGAAAAAAAAAAAGTCAGGATTCCTGACACCAGTAATTAAAACCATATTTTGCAAACGTGTCTTCCATGAATATATTTCGGAATGACTACAGAACTGGGGAAGGCTTGGCACTGTGACAAAATTAAGACACAAAGTCAGAAAAATAAAAATAATAATAAAGTTAGGAAGGGTGTGTTCAGATATTCTCTGGTTTTCGAATATTTTTTGCAAGTGAATGGCATTCATTTTATCTACCTCGAAAGAATGAAGGTGTGAGTAGCCAGTAATATAACAAGGGAGCAGGTAAATATAACAAGGTAAGACCTAAGCGGGAGGGTCTGGCACTGGGCAGACCTGGGCAGACCTTAGAACCATACAGCCTGCCAAAAAATGAATGAACTGCCTCTGGGGCCTAGTAAAGAGTGGTCACACATGAGTCTCTGGGGTCGGGATCGTCAAAGTTTCCATTGAAGGACAATGATGTTCTTGGCAATACCTGTGAATGTTGGCATCATTAACTTGGCCATCACAAAGTAAATGCCCACCATGAACAATGTTGGTACCAACCACTGCTCTGGGGAAGTATCTGGAGAGTTCCTGATTATGTCAATCAATAACCACAAATGGCAGCCACAGTAGTATTGTGGACAGATTAAAACGTAGGTACTCCTAAATAGACTATCCCCTTTAACCAAATAATCTCATCCTTTCCCAGCCTGTAGTACTCTCGATCCTGCATTTAAAGTCTATGATTAAGCCCTATGGGCGAAACGCGTGAGACCACGGATCTTCTGGCTATGCTTTTACGGATTTGAAAATAAAGATTTAAGCTTTTACTTTGTATCTCTTACTATATTTAGTACACCGAAATGGTGTGCTAGCTGCTATTCTTTCTTTGGTTAATCATGTATTTAAGGATCAACTTAGTTTTCTTTCTAGCATTGTGTATTAGTGGCTCGATTAGAAAGTGTCAGTGGGGGCAGAATGTATTTACTAAATATTTGTATTGTCTTTTATATTTGTCACATTTAATAGAGAAGGAATTCATTCTGAAGGAGGGAGAGGGGAGAGGGGGAGAAGGGAAGAGGAAAAAAAAGATAAGTAATTGTGTATGTGTTTTTTTCTCACTTCTTTTCTCTTTGTATGTATGAAGGGTATGTATGATGGTGTGGTTAATATTTTTTTTTTTTTTTTATACATAGGTGAATTATAATAAATATTTAATACAAATGAAAAAGACATAAGGATGATCTGAAGACACAATAGAAGCAAAAAAAATAAATCCAATCCCGTGCAAACTATACACGCGTATATCTCATTGGGCAGCAGGGAGCTTGGTAGAAAGTCAATGAACACTTTCTTCATGTCCAGTGATAGCTAAGGGAATCTGAGCTGGGTTTAAACAATATGGACAGGATTGGCTTTTAACCATATCTTTGTAATCTGTCTTCAGATGCACCCTTTAAAAAAAGTGATCATTTTCACCAATAAGATATAGTAAAGCCTCTCAGCTCTCATGTAATACAGTAAAATCAATGCAAATACGATATAGAGCAAATAAATCACTTTTACGGTGATGTAGCTGTGATGTAGCTGTGATGTGATATAGCTGTGATGTGATGTAGCTGTCATTGGCATGTCAGTCTTGCACACATGGCATTGAATTACCCTTTACGGACGTGGAGGAATCTGAGAATGCATGGAAAGGCTATATCATCGCTTAAGGGGGCTGGACACTGTAGTGCGTTTTCATTCTGACAGGTGTGTGTGGAAATTTGGAACTTGGAAAAATCCCAAACTTTTTTGGGCCAACAGACACTCAACCTGTATAAACTATGCTCCGCTTGGTGTTGGGGCTGCCATATAATTAGTTATATTGGAGTGTTTTATAGAAATACTGATGAGATCTGATAGAGGAGACCATGTTAAAGCTGTGTGTTGGTCTCAAACGCTCTAGAATAAATAAATATAAGAATATACAGAATTATGAGTTCAGTTCTAACGTTAACAATGTGGATTTGTGATGGATGAAAGTCCTTGGACCAGAGAATCAAGCACATTCCAATGACCCTGGTGTTTTTTGACCTCACAGTTAGAGTGTATATGTGCCAGCCACAGCGTATTACTATTACAACTGTAAAATAAAACATCTTAACGTAAACAAGGAAAGGACTGGAGAAGAATAACTTGACCCCTGGTAGACTCTTCCTTAAAGAATATGTCCTACTAGAAGCAGCAGACCTGCCACTTGTTCCAGTCTCGTTCCATAACGCTTTGGACAAAACCCTATGTTATCCATCTCTTTTTTTTATATAAACACTTTGTAATAAAGTACTTTGGAGAATTTGCTTAACGAACCTAATAATACTTGTATCGCAAGCAGTGAGTAGAACACGTCCATTTCTACATTAAAAGTTCTATGACTGGAGTTTCAGCAACTCCGATGGAAAACAAATTCTAACTTCTATTTAATGATCTAAGTTGTAGGTGGCGGAGAAATAAAGACAGCAAAAAAATATGCCAACTTCTCGTTTCTTCTTATCACATCTATTCTTTCTTTTAAACATAAAACAACACGTAAAGTGCTGAACATTCAGTACAATTAATATAACTAAAGAATCTTGTCTAAACAGCACATCAGGATTTGACGTTCTCGAGTCAACAGTTTTACTTGACTCCTAAAAAGACTGTAAAATATAGTTTACATATAGCACTTTTTCTTTCTTTGGTGCTTTCATTTTTTTTATTTTTTTTATTTAATAATAATGTTTAGATGTCGTTAGCAGAACTCTTTCTTTTCATGTTTTACAGTGATTATACTTGATAAACGTGGGAACATTCTGTACTTCAAAAATTAGTTTTAATAGGATTTTAAAGGTCACTCAAACTAATTATGATAATTATTTTTCAGGTAACACAGCCATGCTTAGAAATTGAAAAAATGTCTGAAAAAAAAAAAGAAATTAAGCACTGTTTTAAAGGAGACTTTTTAGCTATACATTTGCTCTATATTTGCAATATAACAATAAAAAGCCGATTCACACCTCATGGGCCAGTGATGCTTAGACGTAAATGACATTTTTCCAACTTTGTAGTGAGGTGAGACACTGTTCTTCCTTGTGCTTGACCATAAATCAAAATGCGTTGGTGAGTTTATTTAACGGGAGTGTTGTATAATTTTTTTCAACACTTGCAATCTCATAAAACTGCATATAATGATGGGCAAGTACTTAAAATAGCAGATATATTTTCTGAGAAAAAATATTTTTGCTCCATTTGCAGTATACTAAACATTTAACACTCAAATAGTAAATACGAATAAAAAAAGGAAAATTTGGGTATAAAAACAGGTAATTTTGCGAATATTTTTTTCAACCTCTTTTGCGAGAAACTTGCTAAAAGCTGATGTAATTTTCACATGCAAAATAAGAATTATTTTTCAAAAAATATTCGCAAAAGTCTTTAGCACAAATGTAATTGCAATATATTAGCACAACCGGAAAAATGCACGCTTAATAAAAATAAATGGAAGAGGCGCAAATCAGAAAAAAAACCTCAAAATGTTACAAATATTAGAAAATTTCTCTTTTTCTACTTTTACCTATTTTTTTGTCCTACTGCACTTGTTAAGTACATGACACCCAAAAAGTTAAAAGAGCTATGAATTTTTCTATAGAAACCATCCTATAGAAACCAACATACAGGGCTATTAATAATCAAATAAGCATTAATAATAGAGCTTATTGATCCAACGAAAAATCTGATTGCCCTTTGGAGTCAAGAAGGAATTTTTCCCCCCAGGAGGCAAAATTCGAAATAGCTTCCTTAGGGGTTTTTGCCTTCTTTTGGATCAAAAGCTGGAATGATAGGTAGAAGGGTTGAACTTGATGGACTTCTGTCTTTTTTTAACCTAAATTACTACATTACTAAGGCGTTTATTCGGTTGAGTGATAATTTCTCTATACAGTCTTTGCAAAGTGTAGTTAATGGGTGGATACAACTTTTATATAAGAATCCCAGGGCACATAATTGAACCATTGGCAAACTGAATAAGAGCATCAGATAAAATTAGGGGCTTAAAGGGACAGTCTACTCCCTGAACTCACTTTGGTGCAAGTGGAAGACTACTGCCTGAATAGTGCACAGGAGTTTTTCCAGTGTGATTTGATGCAGGCATTCCGCATAAATCACATTTTTAATATTCTACTCAAGACCTCCTCTCCATCCTATCTTACAGGTACTGCCACACTGTGCTGCTCTGCTGGTGGAATAGAATGCATTGTATGGAATTTAAGTAACCTTGCTCTTGTACACGTAGGATCTCTTAACAGTGCAACACATTGTCTGATGACATCACTAGAGAAACAGGATATTCCATTCATTTGATGGCAGTATTCTCATTGGTTCCTGCAGCCAAAAAAAAAAAAAGAAGAAATTGTACTGGCCAGTGCGGGTTTCCTTTTTATGATGCTTATAAGAAAATATAGAGCTTTACTAAATAAAGGGAGAATTGCAAGGAATTAACTTGGCTTTTGATCTCAATTCCTTGCAATTCTCTCATTATTGAGTAAAGCTCTATAAAAAATTTTTATTATTAAAGATCAGATCTTTGCAGAATTCTTTCTATGAGTGCAGAAGCTGTGCCTTATATTAACTTGCTTTGCTCTTTACACGGTTGGAAACACAGTACCGGCAACATTTGCAAGAGTTACTCCCGTATACTATAGGAGCAAGGGGGGCAAACTGTTCATGTGGTTGGACTCTTGTGTATATAGGTTGGAAAAAAGCCCTTTGATGTGAGAATCTAGCTAATTCCTGGGCAGTCATCCAATGTCACCACTATATACAGGAACATTCACCTCACTCAATCAGTGATGCACCATCATTACAGACCTTTAAAACCTTGGATTATGGAACATCTTTGAGGTATCTGAACCTGGGATAGGCAAAGTGTCTGTACAGGGTCTGTGAAAAGCCCATAAAACACCATTAAATAGTCCATCACAAAGTGGGGTAAAGTTTCACCCGGGACAAATCTTGGTCCCTATCCCTGGACAGAACTGTTTTAGGTAAAAGAAGGTTGATTATGAATCCAAACGAAGGAACGAAAGACAGGAATCCGGTGACTCACTTTTCCTTTTTTGTTTCTGCCGAATAATAAAACAGGACAATGAGTCACCAAACGGAATATCCGACAAGTTACGAGACACGGAATAGAAAAGAAAAACTTTAAAAAGTGACTTTCTGTTTGCGCTTTAGATGTTTTCGTTCTCACGACTACCTACTGCGAAGGCTTCTGGGAGCATCATCTCATCCGTAACATCCCCTGGGTGTTGGACAATATGCAACATCACTACGTACTTGGAAAAGAGAGAATATCTCAATGTGGCCTACCTGTATCTCTAAAACAGGTCTTATACTGCGAATGTAGAGAATGAAAAATTATCTATACACTATATTAGCAATGCTGCAAGCAAATGCATAAATAAGGAGAATAATGTGTCTTAAATGTGTCTGTGGAGTCCAGTTCATTTGCATATAGAGTCACAGGTGATGTCATAAACAGAAGACTCCACAAGCACATTTAACACACATCTGCTTGCAGCTTTGCTAACACAATGTATGGATCCTTTTCAATTTTTTTTATTCTTTCCATGCACAGTAAAAACAAAACTTAGGTGATACAGAACCTTTAAAACTGTCTCGAACCCTATATAACTACCCATAGACCAGCTCCTGAAGAGCCTTGACCAGACATACAAAACTTCAAGATACATACATATAGGAACGATATACATTCCAAATCTTTTAGAGGACAGTCAGTACCTGACACCCAAATCCCTTCTTTCCTTACTGTAGAGGAGCTTAAACAAGACATCTTTTAGGGACCATTGCTCTTCCCCACTGAACATTCCGTTCAGTTACTTTGCTTACTCATTCATCACTAGCTCAGTGAATGAACTCGGCGGTAGAGCAGGAAATCAAGGGAATAAACATGTAAACAGGGTCTGGGTCCCAGGGTTCAGCTAATGGGAGGGGGAGCCTGTTAGACAGGCTGGGATGCCCTTTTCATAAAAATGATTGTGAATTATACTTTGGTCATGAATGGGTATGAATGAGATTTCATTAAATCGGGGTAATTATCACAGAGACAGGGAACAATTAAATACTCAATGCTCGCAGCATTGGGACTCCATGGATATGTGAAGTAAAATTGAGAAAAGGAAGGAAAAGTAGTGTGATACCGTTTAATAAACACATCAGAAATTCAACTTGATGGGAGAATCTTTCCAACTCGGCTACTTTGGCTTTAAGTTTGAAATTCCCTTGTCAATTCCCTGCAGTTCTCACTTTCATGACTTAAACTCTATATGTTATAAAACAGGCGAAAATGTTGCAGGTCTATTTATAAAATATATACAATTTATTCCGTAGCCCAAGAGTAATTAAAAGCACTTTACAAATCCAATTTCACCCTTAAGCCATTTCTACGATTACTCGCCTTCTCAGTACAGACTTATATATCTATAAATCCATGTTATAATTGACTGAAAAAGGGGAATTATAATAATTATTTCCTAAAAAACTGGTGTAAACAGAGTCATTTCTAGCTGTGTATTACTGGTGAGCGGGGACTGAGTTCACGACTAATTTGCCAAGAACCATTCTGAAGTCGCACTTTAAGTGTATTAAGCTAATCACATTCCCTGCTGTGACTGTTTGCGGATTGGCAGTCTGGGCCAAACCCTGCAGAGAATTAATAAAACCTGTTAGTAAGGAGTCATCGGCACTGAATGCTTCCTGCTAATTTGTACAGAGATTTCGATCGACGGTAACAGATTCCTGGAGAGATGAATGACGTATGACTCCCATCACGCACATGTCTCCAAGTAATGCATATTAATGTACAATAAAAGCAAAGCCGCCACGTTCATGGATCAGGTGAGATATCAGAAGTACACAGGTGAACTAAAATGTGTCGAAACGCGTCAGGTTTACTGCCAGACACTAGTTCCTTTCACCAAGGAGATCAAACATCTTAGTAACTAAGACCTGTAGTAAACATCTAATGTATTTTATTTTGAAACGTATAACTTGGCTCTGGCCTAGACTCAAACTTTAGGAGCCCATTTTTTGTTTGGATAATTAAGATTTATAATTTATACATTGTATATGGACAAGATGTATAAAAAAAAAGTGTCAGACTACAATGTGTGTGCTGGCTATCAGTTCCATATCTGCTGAGCTGCCTTACCCAAAAGGCAATGTGGGAATTTTCCTAGGGCAATCAAATGGGGGCCCAAAGCCATGTCCCCCCCCCCCCCCCCCCCAAACTGGAGAACTAAATGGAGAAAAAAAGTAAGAGAGCGGGGGAGGGTGGAGAGGGGTGGGGAGGCTCCAGCACTGGCCAGACATGGAAGGCTGAAGTGAGCAACCGACTGGAGTTACATTTTGTGGGTTAAATGGTGAAAGATTGTGTTATTTCAGTCGATAGCTGCTTTTTCATAATGCTTTTCTTAATGCTTTGATATATTTCTCTACGTGGGTGGAATTGCGATCAGAGAGTGCCCCCTTTTGAGAAGGTTGCCTAATGGCCCACCACTGACTGGTTGCAAGCCGCCCTTCTGTTGAGAATGGTCCTCCGATATTGATGGTTTCTGTTCTGAATTTCCTTCCAGTCAAATGATTAAATGATTTACCACCACATTTCACAGGCAGAATAGGCTCTCGTAAAGACCTCTGTCAGCTTCACGTCCTGCAGAACCTATATCCTAAATATTTAAGAAAACACAGGAGATACCTCCGGTCCGAAAATATATCTGAGTCAGAAAAAAAGTAGAAAACTTGCACTTGCCCGCTTACGTGGTTTAATAAAGTAATAACATGCCTCAGGAACAAGTGGGAAAAGCAGATACAAACTGACTTCAGGTTAACGCATTTCGCGTCCGTGCTGGCACTTACTCGTGAGCTTTATTCCTGGAAGCACCATGTTAAGTCACAAGCACCCTGCAGGACATACAGAGGCTTTATCGGGTAGACTAGACGGGTGGAATGTTTTTTATCCGCCGACACAGTCTATGTTTGTGACATTATTTTTTCAGATCCCCTTTCAAGACATGAAGCCAGAATTACTTGTCTCATGATCTGAGTGACACCCTGGAGACTTGGAGGGGATGGGTCAAAGTGCTTGACGGAAAACTTGCAATATAGGGTAAGGTCACGTTACCCCCAAAAAAATTGTGATAAACTCAGCAAATCAAGAAAAACATGAGTGAATTACCAGGAGTCGCATTTACTCAAACACCCATTGGGGGTTACGTAGGAATAACGTTTATCTTTCCAGTTACAGCGATGGTGCTTTGCGTACAGGGTAGAAAGGAAAGGCAAGGGTGAAGAAAAAGCAGAAAAGGAGCAGCTGTAATCACCAAAAAGAGAGCCGGTCTCTTAGTTCCACCATAATTTTGTTAGTGCGCAGTGGCTAGGGCTGGTGGGCTGGGGCTCTCTCGGGGCGTGCATCGTGGGGAGGAGGTAGTCTCCCCTAATGAATGTTTGGTAGTGTAATGTGTGTGTGTGACTGAAGGTGCTATGACAAAACTCCTTTTTAAGACATAACAGACATGACATATCTGGCCCCTCTGAGGGCCTCAATTTACCCCCCCCCCCCCCCTTTGTTAAGATCCCATTTGCTTACCTTTTTTTTTCTTCATTTTTTTCTTTTAACTCTTTCTTCCCTCTCTTTCTTCTCCTTTTTATCACCTCTGGCGGCCTGTGTTTTAAGGTCCATCCAGAACCTACCCTATTGTGGGGAGTGAAGTGGTCTCCTTACTTAAAGGAGTTTGATTTGCTGCCGGGGAGGCAAGGGGATGAACTATGTGAAGAATGTCTTTTTAATCCATGTCGTGTACCTTGTATTTATGAATGTGGTTTTTGTATTGTATTGATATTCCCTTTTGTTATTTGTCTTTCCCTTTCGTTCTGTATATTTGATAATGGAAAAATTGAATAAAGATTGAGTTTAGACAAAAAGAGAGCCGGTCTCATTGCTCCCAAACAATTTATAGGAATGAGGTAGAATTGGTGAAAGCAGTTGAAGAAAGAGAAGGGCATAATATTTATAAGAATGATACATAGCAAGGTAAGTACGTGTCGTAAGTGGGCTATTTACAGGTCTGGACTGGCCCACTGGGTTACGGGGAAAAATCACAATGGGCCACATTATCTTGGGCCACTGTGGCAAATTAAAGCAGGTCGGCAGTGCCCGCCACTTCGTTGGCCGCCGCTGCTTTGAGGAATTTCCCCTGTCGCTGTCGGATGGTGCGGCAGCGGCAGCAGTTCTGGCACATGGGGAGAGGTGGGCAAACACTTTGCACAGGGGTGTTCAGGGAGAGAGAGAGGCATGGGGCTTGACAAAGAGAGACACAAGGGGAGAGGGAGACACTACTGGGTGATAAAGAGACACTACAGGGGGAGAGAAAGAGAGACACTAAAGAGGGGAAAGAGAGACACTGCAAGTGGGGTGAGGGAGACAATAGAGGGGAGAGAGAGAGAGACACTGCAGGAAGGAGAGAGAGAGAGACAAACACTACAGAAGGAGAAAGAGAGACAATACAGGAGGGAGAGAGACACTACAGAATTGAGAGAGAGAGAGAGAGACGCTACAGAGATGGGAGAGACAGTCGCTACAGAAGTATGTACACAAGGTTATATCTCACACACTTCCCTGATATATACTTCGGCAGGGGTGGCAAACACAAGGCCCGCCGGACCTTGTAATGTGGCCCGCACAGCAGTGACTAGGGGGGTGCCACGGGTGCAGCCGGCAACCCCCCCCCCGCGCTGCTTACCTTGTTTTTTTTTTTTCTTCAGGCGGCCGAATCCTCTGCATGCGACCGCCGGGTGAAAAATAAAAAAAATCACATCGACCAGAGACCACACTCGGTAAGTCATGGGGAAGGGGGGGGGGGGAGGAGGGAGCACAATATTACTGGTCATCTGGCTGGCACAATATTACTGGTCATCTGGCTGGCACTATATTACTGGGCATCTGGCTGGCACTATATTACTGGGCTCTGGCTGGCACTATATTACTAGGCATCTGGCTGGCACTATATTACTGGGCATCTGGCTGGCACTATATTACTGGGCTCTGGCTGGCACTATATTACTAGGCATCTGGCTGGCACTATATTACTGGGCTCTGGCTGGCACTATATTACTGGGCTCTGGCTGGCACTATATTACTGGGTTCTGACTGGCACTATATTACTGGGCATCTGGCTGGCACTATATTACTGGGCTCTGGCTGGCACTATATTACTAGGCATCTGGCTGGCACTATATTACTGGGCATCTGGCTGGCACTATATTACTGGGCTCTGGCTGGCACTATATTACTGGGCATCTGGCTGGCACTATATTACTGGGCTCTGGCTGGCACTATATTACTGGGCATCTGGCTGGCACAATATTACTGGGTTCTGGCTGGCACTATATTACTGGGCTCTGGCTGGCACTATATTACTGGGCATCTGGCTGGCACTATTTTACTGGGCATCTGGCTGGCACTATATTACTGGGCATCTGGCTGGCACTATATTACTGGGCTCTGGCTGGCACTATATTACTGGGCATCTGGCTGGCACTATATTACTGGGCATCTGGCTGGCACTATATTACTTGGCTCTGGCTGGCACAATATTACTGGGCATCTGGCTGGCACTATATTACTGGGCATCTGGCTGGCACTATATTACTGGGCTCTGGCTGGCACTATATTACTGGGCATCTGGCTGGCACTATATTACTGGGCTCTGGCTAGCACTATATTACTGGGCATCTGGCTGGTACTATATTACTGGGCTCTGGCTGGCACTGTATTACTGGGCTCTGACTGGCACAATATTACTGGGCTATGACTGGCACATTATTACTGGGCTCTGACTGTTACAATATTCCTGGGCACTGAGTGGCATACTATTACTGGGCACTGACTGGCAAACTATTACTGGGCTCTGACTGGCACACTATTACTGACCCATGCACTGTGTAATTAGCGCAATCCTGACCGCTGCACTGTATACGTAGCGCAATCCTGAACCATGCACTGTGTACTTAGCGCAATCCTGACCGCTGCACTGTATACGTAGCGCAATCCTGACCCATGCACTGTGTACTTAGTGCAGTCCTGACCCATGCTTGCAATTATTCTTCCTAGGCTTCTGTTTTCAAGGCTAGTTATTACCGTATATACTCGAGTATAAGCCGAGTTTTTCAGCACAATTTTTGTGCTGAAAAATACCCCCCTCGGCTTATACTCGAGTCAGTGGGGAAAAAAAAAAAATCTAAAACTTACCTCGTTCCTGCTCTGTCCCCTGGTGCTCTGAAGCTGCGTGGTTGTGAGGGAAGCGTTGTGAGCTTCCCTCCGGTCGCGCGGTCAATAAAGTGTGTTTTTTTTAAACAAACTTTATTGACCGCGCGGCTGGAGGGAATCTCACAACGCTTCCCTCACAGCCACGCAGCTTCAGAGCACCGGGGGACAGAGCAGGAACGAGGTAAGTGCTGGGGTCTGGGGGAGGAGGGTGGCATAACGAGCATACTAAGGGGCAATATCTTGGAATATTGGGGTCCTGGCATATTGGGGGCAATATCCTGGCATATTGGGGGCAATATCCTGGCATATTGGGGGCAATATCCTGGCATATTGGGGGCAATATCCTGGCATATTGGGGGAAATATCCTGGCATATTGGGGGCAATATCCTGGCATATTGGGGCAATATCCTGGCATATTGGGGGCAATATCCTGGCATATTGGGGGAAATATCCTGGCATATTGCGGCAATATCCTGGCATATTGTGGGAAATATCCTGGCATATTGGGGGCAATATCCTGGCATATTGGCATATTGGGGGCAATATCCTGGCATATTGGGGCAATATCCTGGCATATTAAATGGCATATTGGGGGCAATATTTACAAGTAGCTGCCTCATTTTGCACCCTAGGCTTATACTCGAGTCAATATTTTTTCCCAGTTCTTTGTGGTAAAATTAGGTGCCTCGCTTATATTCGGGTCGGCTTATACTCGAGTATATACGGTACTTAAATTATTATTAAAACTAGTAGCAACTGAATGCAGAGGCAATTATTCATGATAATAAAGAGTAGATGCATAATCCTATACAACCGGCCCTTTGAGGGTAACCATACTGCTGATGTGGCCCCTGATGAATTTTAGTTTGCCACCCCTGTACTTCGGCATAGGGCAATATATGCCCTCGGTATGTTCACAAGGATATGTCTCACACACTACTCTGAGATATACCTCTGCACAGGGCAATTCATATAACTTTGTGTACGTACTGGGGCCTATGTACTGCCCTGTGCTTGGGGTATATATTAGGACATTGTGTTCGATATATGGAGGTATATGTTGCCTTAGGCAGGCTTATATTTCAGTCTTATCTATAAATAATAAGCTCTTCAGATGTGCTTTTAAAATGCATGGTTTTATCTTTTATGAACAAAACCATCCTTATGCTATGGGGTTGGTATAAATATTTTTTCCAGGGCTGGTTTTTGTTCCCAGTCCGGCATTGGCTATTTAATACAATAAAATATGCAAAATAACCCTAGTAAAAAAAAGGCAATAGTAAAATAATACAATAACTAAAATTTTACTAATACACAACATCGAAGAAGCCTTGATGCACCAAAGGAGCCCTCATGCATTTCGCCATCAGGCTTCCTCAGAAGGTCCCAAGCATGAACGGAACAGACTACTATTAGTGGAGTATTTACCGTTTTTGCTTGAATATAAGACAAGGTTTTTTTCAGAGCAAATGCTCTGAAAAAAAACCCTTGTCTTATATTTGAGGTCGTCTTATAATCTGACCTCAAATCGAGGTCAGACTATTAGACAGGTATCCAGGTCGCCCGCAGAGCTGCAGGGGACCTGGATCCCCCTCTCTAACAGCCGGGGGATGTCTGCGCGATAAGCACAGACTCCCCCTGCTGCCACCCGGCACGACCGCCGGGACTTCTATGATGAAGCCGGGTCCTTTCGGCTTCATTATAAAAGTCACGGTGGTCGTGCCGGGCGGCAGCAGGGGAGGTCTGCGCTCATTGCGCAGACATCCTCCGCTGCCTCCACTAGGCACCAGGGAGAATCGGGCAGCCGGGAGATGTCTGCATGATAGCGTAGACATTCTCCGTGCTGCCCGACACTTCTGTCTATTATGACGGACCAGCTGTCCGTCATAATAGACAAAGTGATGGGCAGTATGGAGGATGTCTGCACGTTTCGTGCAGACATCCCCCAGCTGCCCCTACTAGCCACCAGGGAAAGAAACAAGGTGAGGGGGTGGGGGGCGGAGACACAGATAGACAAGGGGAGGGGGGGAGACACAGACAAGGGGAGGGAGGGAGGGAGGGGGTAGAGAGAAAAGTAGAGGGGGGGGGGGCAGAGAGAAAAGGGGAAGGGGGGACAGAGAGAAAAGGGGAGGGGTGATAGAGAGAGACAAGGGGGGATAGAGAGAGACAAGGGGAGGGGGGATAGAGAGAGACAAGGGGAGGGGGGAAGAGACTAGGGAGGTGGAGAGAGATAGAGAAGTTTGGGGGGAAGGAGAGAGAGACAACGCTGGGGAGGGGGAGAGAGGCCGCATTGGCACATAAAAGGAAATAAAAACAAGAATTGCATTTGTATAATATCAATTTTTTGTTAAATATTAAAAAGCAATTTACATATATACAAGTTAAACTTTTTTTCCTATAGGGTAGTCTTATATTCAGGCTTTTAGTTTTTTTCCTAAAGGAATATACAAAGTTTGGGGGGTCGTCTTATAATCAGGGTCATCTTATAATCGAGCAAATACGGTATTGTCGAACCAAATAATGAAGGGAAAACGGTGATGATGCTTTTTGAATTTGAACCAATTCAATGAGATTGAAGAACAACTGTAGCAAAATGTGTACCTTTGTTTGTATTAAGTGTAAATGATTTATAAAGTAATTATTTAATGAAAGATTACAAATTAAGTGCCATATTGAGCCTTCTTTACTCCATATGGTTCTCTCGGGGCGCAGACATGTTGTTTAGAATGTTTACTCCATACAGTTCTCTCAGGGGGCGGACATGTTGTTTAGAATCTTTACTCCATATTGTTCTCTCAGGGGGTAGACACGTTGTTTAGAATCTTGGGTCAGATCTTCACTCACCTTGATTCAAATGAACAAAGATCTGACCAAAGATTCTAAACAAAATGTCTGCCTCCTGGTAGAGCGATATGGAGTAAAGATGGCTCAATAAGGTACTTTATTTGTATTTTTTCATTAAAGCATTTCTATATAAAATGCCTACACTTTAATTAAACACAACTTATTTTTTTTGGCTACAGTTGTCCTTTAAAGGAGGCTGTAAACTGTGACTCCCTCAGTCTCCCTGTTGCACTCCCTGTTTGTATGTTTCAGCGTTTGCTATCATCTAACATAAACAACACTTAAATTAATTATTTATGGCAAGCCTAATTAATTGTGATCAACACCTATCAATGGGGGATGTAGGATATGAGGCTTTGCTGCTGGTCTCAATCCAGGCATCGTGAACAAAGCCTTGATTGTAATTGTATAAACTTGCAGAACAGGTTGAGGGAGTATGCTGGACCAGTAATCATTCCTATGAATGAATATTATCTTGCTCGCGAGCCAGACAACTGCAAGAGTTACGAAACCCCCACAAGACAAAAGACTTCTTGGGCCTGTGCTGGCTTGCATACCGCAAGAGGTCATACTGGGCAGTACAGGTCAAACCGCGAAACGCGAAAGAGTCGTTCTTAGCAAATGTCAGTTGGAAACTGTATCCTCAGCATGACGTTTCCAGCATGATACTTTAATTCCTGGTGCAGTGTGAGAAGCAGACTTTGACTCACAAGACGAACTGGATGAAAGCGAAGATGTCAGCATATTTTGACACACGTCCTTTGTGCCTCAACCCCAATTAGCACTGAGCGGGAGGCGCAGTTATCTCACCATTGTGTGTAAAAAAAAAAAAAAAAAAAGTAATGTAACTTGATTCCATCTCCCGGGAGCCAGACACATTTATTTTGTTTCATATGACACTTGTTGGAAGATTATGTATCACTTAAGAGGTACGGATTCTGTGAAAACCATTATCTGATCCATTGAACAGGTACAATGAGAACATTTCGGTCTCAATTAAACCAGGGATATCAGATCTGTATTTTCATGGAATATCTTTCAAGTCTTGGGTATAGGCTGAAAATATAAAAGTACATCACATTTAATATTTTAATGAGCTTCTAGAAAGCCGGCAAAGCACAATTTGGGGGAAATACTTCCTAGTTCCAGCTGGCGTTTTATACGGCCTTTGATTTACATTGAAAGACGACCCATTGTCTGGGATCGATTCAATAAGGTTAATGGATGTTTCTCATGTTATTGAATAGCATACGCGGCAAAAGAAAAATGTGAGTTAAAAAACAGTAATAGCTGATATTTTCTGTTATTGAATAGAGCCCAATGTAACAAGGCCTGTACCCCCGCCCCCCCCCCCCCCCCCCCCAAAAAAAATATTTGCGTTTCAATGAAAACGGTACCAAAGCATAACAGTGGCGGTAAGAGCGATGAGAGTTAGGCTGGTACTGATAATGGTGCAAACCGATGCTTTGTTACTGTCACTCAGCTAACCAGGTTTGTTCCTGCATAATGCATAGCTAATCTGGTGAGATGAAATGTTCAACTCACCTCCACTCACCTGCTATTCACTTCAACTCACATGCTATTCACTTCAACTCAAGTGATATTCACTTCAACTCACGTGCTATTCACTTCAGCTCACCTTCTATTCACTTCAAGTCATGGGCTATTCAATTCAACTCACCTTCTATTCACTTCAACTCACCTCACCTCACCTTTTTGTGAATAGCCCAAATAGCAGTTATTTAATATGATTTGCATTTTACACTGTATATGTAGTGAGCAGATACACAAGGTCATTGGACTTTTCCAAGGTCAACCAATGGAATTCTTTAGGAATACAGTAAAACAGGTTTAGGTATAAAGAATGCTCATACACTTGATTAAGCTGTGGAGTAAACAGTCAATTTGAAGTAGTTTTGGTTGTTCAGTCAAAAAAATCTCTTTCAATGCAGACACGCAAGGTTATAAAAGATAAATTTAACTCGGATGATGTTGATCCAAGGAATGATTTGCCTCTGGAGTCAGGAAGGATTGTTTGCAACAAAATCTGTAATTGTCATTATGGTGAGGATGTTTGGGGGCCATTTTCTTGATTAAAACGTCTGTATACTTTTTATTTGACAGACTTTGTCTTTTTAAACCCTATTAACTATTATAACATTATAGCACAGTCTTTAACAGTGGTTTATGGGACACGCCAGGCAGTGCTGTATTTACCGCGAGGCATCCTAGGCGGATGCCTATGGCGGCAAATTTTGGGGGGCGGCAGCGCCCCCCAGCACTGGAAAAAAAAAAAAAAATGTAAAAAAAAAAAAATCCGGCCCTTTAAAAAAAAAAAAAACCCCACCGCGCTTGCAGGCAGAGACGGAGGTGAGAGGGGATCGGAAGATCCCCCCTCACCATCGCTCTGCCTGCCAGGCTGCACGGGGAGCCGAACAGGCAGCACAGAGAAACCTCCGTGCTGCCTGTTCGGCTCCCCGTGCAGTGTGCCGACACGGAAGTGCCGACAGTCACGTGACGGGCGCGCTGACGTCATACGCGCGCCCGGTCACGTGACCTGTCGGCACAATCGCCGGGAAGCCGAACAGGCAGCATGGAGGGACCATGCTGCCTGCCTGCCAGGGAAAGGTAAGTGCTGATGGGATGTGTGTGTGTGTGTGTGTGTGACTGAGTGTGATGGGAGTCAGAGTGTGTGTGATGGGAGACAGTGTGTGTGACTGAGTGTGATGGGAGTCAGAGTGTGTGTGTGTGTGTGACTGAGTGTGATGGGAATCAGAGTGTGTGTGATGGGAGACTGTGTGTGACTGAGTGTGATGGGAGTCAGAGTGTGTGTGATGGGAGACTGAGTGTGATGGGAGTCAGAGTGTGTGTGATGGGAGACAGTGTGTGTGACTGAGTGTGATGGGAGTCAGAGTGTGTGTGATGGGAGTCAGAGTGTGCGTGATGGGAGTAGGAGTGTGTGACTGAGTGTGATGGGAGTCAGAGTGTGCGTGATGGGAGTAGGAGTGTGTGACTGAGTGTGATGGGAGTGTGAGCTTGATGTGAGTCTGAATGATGGGGCATGTCTTAGGTGTGTAACGTGGGTGTGCAGCTTGGGTAGGGGGGTGCCCGGATTTTGTCTGCCTAGGGCAGCACAAAATCAAGATACACCACTGACGCCAGGTATCAAAGCTGCTTGCTCTAGCCCTTCGCTGCTTTTGTTAACCTGCAAGGGCATCAGTGCCAGTCCACTGGGTCCTTATGCACTGAGCAGCTTTATTCAGAAGCAAGAAACTGTCTCACTGTTTTTTTTGTGTGTGACAGCAGCAATTAAAGGGGCAGACCAGTGGTGTGATGTGACCAGTGGTGTGATGTCTCTATTGGATACCCCTGACTGGCGACCTGTAGATGCTGGAGACTTCCATTTTTTTGCCGTTGACATCTTTATGGGAAGAATCAATCCCCAAGAGAAAGCCTGCAAAATATATGTTTTCTAGTTCAGCATTGAAAAAAATAAAAATAAATGAGAGTCTCCTTTTCAAATATTTTTTCTTTTTTTTCTCTAGTTTTATTCCAAACGGGAGTGGATCTTTTCAAGCACGCATCCTAGACAAGTGATTCACATTCAAAAGGAGGTCATCTGGCCACCGTGGATGGTACAATGTAATGGTAAAAAAAAAATTAAAAAAAAAAAACCATATTAGGAGTTTCTGGGCTCTCACCCAAAGATTCCCGTTACTAAATCAGATAACAAGATAAACAGATTCTTCCTTCTGTTCAAAACAAGCCAGGCATTAGTATCCAACCAAAGGCTATTAACAGCTAATAAAATAAAGTAAAAGCTTTGTGTAAATCTGCCAGCTTGATACATCTTGATACATCTTGATACATCTTGATACATCTTGATACATCTTGATACATCTTGATACATCTTGCCCGGAGCGCAATTGTTTTACTTCCCACATTATTCTTATAAAATGAAGATAATAAATATATCAACGATAAGTAAACATGTGGACATTAGACAGAGCGTCACATTTATTTCGCTTTCTTGACGTCACGGGGATAAGCCACAGAGTTAATGGAAAGCAATAAATAAAGTTAGTTTGATTGGAAGATTATATGTATAGGAATTGTATGAAAAGAACACAAACAAAGTACCTGACAGAAGCCTTCTTTCCTCTGTGCAGCTCTTCCGGTGGGTGGACATCTTGGGTCAGCTGAATGAAGATCTGACTCATCCAAGATTCTAAATAACAATGTAGCGCTCAATAAGGTACTTTATTTGTGTTCTTTCATTACAACCTTTTTTTTTATTTAAAATGCCTAGACTTGATTTAATATTTAAATTAAAGGTAACTTCGTTTTGTGCTGATTGTCGTCCTTTGATCAAGCAGCCATTTGCTCTTCTTCACATTACCTTGCTTACTCAATTAACAATGAAAATACATTCTAGGAACGTGTTTAGCCTACTTTGAGGTTGTTCTATCTCTTTTACAACATGTCAACATGTCTCCAACTCTTTCCTGGTGCCAGTGCTGCCTATTTTAGGATGGGTCACAGCTTCTCCATGCCCCCCTGTCCCATTAGTGTTAGGGAAGAAGATGGAGATCTCTAGGCCTGTGCCCCACCACTGAGGTATCCCATCTGATGGTCTGTTAAACCTTAAGCCCATGCTGTAATGTAGAACCTAAAGCCTTCAGTAATGATACTGGTGCTCCAGTGTTAAATCCAGAGTAGCAGAGTAGCCCTAAGTGTTATCTTACACAACAGTTCCTCTCTATAGTGTCTATTGTCTGGGAACCTGCTACCAATGTGTGCCTCTCAGGTGATCCTCTCTATGTCTAGGTGAGGGAGGGGTACCTACGAAGCTCTATAACATGAATGCTTCCAAAACAACAAAAGGTTTGGGGATTTGTAACAGAATAAAATGTGAAATCACTGTAAACATGTTGTTACCAGACCAAATATGAACATATCAGTTCATCCAAGACAAAATGCTTCTTCTGGTGGACTCTATAGAGGGTCACGCAAAAGTGCTCGTACAAGTAAAATAGTGTCTATGGCATGGTCTGCGAAGTCATTAAATTATACATCACTAAGTGCAGTAAATGTCCACCACAATAAATGATGAGAGAAGAATACCCACAATCCATAGCTGGCCCAAGGCATTGTGCTGTGGGGTATGAGATTTAAATGTTGCCCCCCCCCCCCCCCCACACACACACACTCACAGGGTCAAATATACACTAATGTGCTCTCTCTCAGACACACACACACACACTCACAGGGTCAAATATACACTAATGTGCTCTCTCTCTCACACACACACACACACACACACACACACTCACAGGGTCAAATATACACTAATGTGCTCTCTCTCACATACACACACACTCACAGGTACACATATACACTAATGTGCTCTCTCTCTCTCACACACACACACACACACACACACAGGGTCACATATATACTAATGTGCTCTCTCTCTCACACACTCAAAGGGTCACATATACACTAATGTGCTCTCTCTCTCACACACACACACACACACACACACACACACACACACACACACACACATATATATATATATATATATATACACACTCAGTCAAGCACTCCCACACAGATATTAAAGAAGATTTATACTTTTCTACATCTGTTGATGATGCAATAGCACCAGTATCCAATTTCACTACAGTATTACACTACTGTGTGCTATATTTCTTTCTTCCCATATACATGCACCCCATACTGTGATTGCCATGTCATTAGACCTGTATAAGCAAAGTAACATATAACAACCATGCTTTCTAATGCCATAAAAATGACTGAAAGCCCACAGTCAGCCATCAAACCTGCTTGAACTTCATTTTACCTTTGTGAAGCTACTTTTAGCCAGTGATCATGTTGTTGTTATAAAGTAACTACTATTCCTAGAACAAGAATGGAAAAATAGCTCCATCTGTAATAAATTCCAGAAATTAGAGATACAATTCTTGCAGATCCCCAGCGTGGCTCCAAGAGGCGTAATATATCATGTATTTAATAGTGACATTCAACAGACAACACAGCCTATCTTGAGAAAAAGCACAAAGAAGATATATTCTTCAATCATCATTGTACCACGATCTTGGAAACCGAAACCTCCGCTCAACCACACAGTGTATAGCTATAACTGCTATTCAAGGATTAAATATATAAGAATTGGACATGTTAATAGTGTATAAGATGTTACCCCAGCTGCTTAGAGGAATTTACCATCATTATCTGTTGTCATTTTATATCTGTAATACTCTATTATAAATTAGAATTCCATGAGACTTTCTATAAATCTCGCTTTGTGTAATGACCATTAATCGTGTTCTAACTCATAATCCGTCAGCCTTATAGAAATATTAACAGTTAGTTTCCGCTTGAAGTTATCTTACCCTTGATATATTACAAGTAGTCTTCACGCGTATATTGACTAGGCCCCAAAGAAAGGCAACTTATGACGTTTATCGCTATTTAAAATATATATCCAAAAGCCTCTAAACATGGGAGAGGGTAGGAAAGACGTTCATTACAGTTCAGACAATGGGGTCTGTTCACTAACAAGGATAATTAATAAAGAGAGGACTGCAGGGAACTGAGATGGGAGTTTCAAACCTAGGCAACTTCGGCCTAAAGTTTGAAATTCCCGTTTGGATTCCCTGCAATTCTATCTTCATTGAGTAGACTCTGAAAAGGCGAGATAAACATGTCACTGATTACAACTATACATTGTACAGGGACGGAGCTGGTTAGTTTGTCCTGCTAGATTAGGTATAATGCCAAAAGAATGTGGACTGAATGAGCAAGAGTGGTCTAGGCAAAACGTTCATTTTCCTTGGCTCCTGCTCTTCCGAACCAATAGAAGTTAAACTAAAGAAAGATAATGAGGAGGGCTTAATTGTAGTTGGCTACAACCCTTAAGATCATCTCCAGTATATAACTTTAAATCTGATTAATCAGTGGAGTTAAGGGGGGCCATGCATGCACTGATCAGCCATAACATTATAGCCACCTGGATAATATTGGGTAAGTTCCCCTTTTGACATCAAAACAGCCCTGACCCGTTGAGGCATGGACTCCACTAGACCTCTGAAGGTGTGCTGGGGTAACTGGCACCAAGACGTTAGCAGCAGATCCTTTAAGTCCTGTAAGTTGCAAGGTGGGGCATCAGTGGATCGGACTTGTTTGTCCAGCTCATGCCACAGATGATCGATTGGATTGAGATCTCTGGAATTTGGAGGCCAAGTCAACACCTTGAACTCGTTGTTGTGTTACTCAAACCATTCCTGAACCATTTTTTCTTTGTGGCAGGGCGCATTATCCTGCTGAAAGAAGCCAATGCCATCAGGGAATACCGTTTCCATGAAAGGGTGTACATGGTCTGACAACAATGCTTAGGTACGTGTCAAAGTAACATCCACATGAATGGCAGGACACAAGGTTTCCCACAGGACATTGCCCAAAGCATCACACCACCTCTGCCGGCTTTCTGCCTGTCAGAACTTAACATCTAAATACTTGATTTACCTTGTCAATAATATATATGAGGTGTTTCTTAGTTGGTAACAGCAAGGGACTCCTTCCAATCTGATGGCGGATCATAGTGAGTCCTGATGTGTGCTGGATTCTCCACCTTCGGGACTGGCGGGAATAGGCGACCATGTTGGATCTGCTGGTCTCAGGGCAGTAGTTATGGAGCTGGGGGGAAGCTTTTGTTTTGTTCCCCGAGGGTCTGGGGGTAGCAGCACCTTTGTTATTCTTATCCTTTGCGTTAACAGACGTTTAAATACATTTATTTTTACCGTGAGCAAGCCACGCCGCCCATCAGTTATATTTTCAAAATACAATTTCTATGATACAGTTTCCAATATTTAATATATTCATGCACTGTTCTACTGAATGATCTATATAAAAAATACTAAATCACCTGTTTTAATAAATATTTATGAAGATGTCATTTAGCATTCATGTTTTTATTTTATTAATATTCTATTATTATTTTTTATGTTACCCCCCCATTCCTGAGTTGATTATTTGATCTGTACCCCATAACTTCCTGATGTGTCATCAGATCCCCCTTTGCTATTGATGGTACAGTTTGAGCTCTTTATATGTATGTGTGGAGTGAGTGTGTGTTCCTGTTCTGTTTATCACCAGCCACGCAGTCAGGTCAGGATGGATGATTATCAGGGTTTGTCAAGCAATCATGAAATAAGCAAATCTGGCCTACTGGTTGGAGGCACCGCAGAAGCTCTGTTTGGGTTCAGTAGGGTGTTTTGAATTAACAGACGCCTCCAATTCAGTTTTTTCCCCCTTTCAGTGGCTGGCGCCGTGGTGTTAAAGGGACATTGTCAGGGATTTCTTGCTTCTGCCCTAGTACCACCACTGTATTATTAAACAGGTTACAATAATAGTTTAAGATATACCCTTATAAAGGTTAGAGTGACCCCCTACGGGTTGGGAATTATGTAGTTGGGGTAGAAGTGGTGCAATATATGGTCCCGGTGAAGATCTGTACAGGAATATCGGCATTTATTTATTAATCAGCTGATTTATACATGCACTAGATGGAAGTAAGGACTATTGCTCTGATTCTGATCGGTCCTGTAGGCCCAGGACTAACTATCCGGACTGAAACCTCCAGGGAGGAAGCAAGGCAATGAAGAAGTAGTCACCCCTTCTCCTAACTAAACCCAACTTGTTGCTTTAGAGATACACATGGGTTTATAATTGGCTAATTAAAGCTAAGGCGGAGCTGGTCAGGAACACATGGTCAGTCAGGGTAGGGGCTTGTCTGGCCCGGGGTTTGCACGGAGCTGGATCTCGCTCAGGGAGCAGGGAGAGAGCAGGGAGAGAGCAGGGAGAGAGCAGGGAGAGCATGGGATTATATTATGGTCAGCTCTGGTTATCCCTTGTAAATTTTAGGGCCTCTCTCAGCGCTAGGAGAGAGAGACAGTCATTGACAGGACTATATTAGAAGCACAAAGTTTAATTTCCCTTTAAGTATAAGTTTATGGGGTATCACTGACTTCATTGAAAACAAATTTTAAGTTTTTTTTTATTTTTTATTATTTGTTTGTTTAGGAGGCTTAGCACACAGGATATTTTACTTAATTTTCTTTTAATGCAAACAGATGGCATTGACTCTTAATTTAATTTAATTTTCCAGAACAATCACAGAGGTTTCATCACAAAGCTAGCAGTGCACTGCTGATAAAGGAAATGGAATTAATTTCAGAATAAAATGGTATTTTTTGTTTTGTTTTTTAGCTGAGCTGCATTGAGATTGCTTGAGAATTTTTGTAATGTTTTGACTTGGCTACAATGGGCAGCTCAACAGCGTGGAAGCAGGGCTTATATTGTTAGTAACAGTCATAAATAAGAAAAACAAAAGATTAAAAAAAAAAAAAAAATAGTTCCACGCTCTTGTTAAATTGTTTCTGCCTGAACTGCCGCCATCTTCTAATGCAATTAACAAAAATATTTGGCAGTGATGTGGAAATCGCTCGTAACTAGAATTTTCATGTATTCTTTTGTGGCGTCTGTTGTTTGGTCTTTACAGATACAGTACAGACACTACCATCGTGAGACACTCACAGGAAGGTTTCTGCCTCTATTGTTCTTGCACCAGCTCACTTTTAATGATGGACTGGTAAGGTTACAGCTTGTATCAACATCCAGTTATCGCGGAGCAATAGCGAGAGTGAGACGACTGAGACACTAGCCTCGCACGCACAGGCCTAGGGCAACAGACTTCAGGGCGGAGTCAGCAGACGGAAGGGGCCGACAGCAGAGCCAGCACTGACATTGGTCTGTGGTGGGTACACCCTCACTGTCTTGTGCTGCCTGTACAGACATCTGGTCTGCCATCACTTGATCACTAGGGAGAAAGTGGTGCTGTGTTAAGGGATATTTGGCAATATGGTGGTGTTGTAAGGTATATGGGGGAATCTGGTGTAGCAGAAAGGGGTACAACCTGAATAGGAAAGGCAGCAAACACTGAGAGTTGAGGTGCATTTGTGTCGTTAGACCTATTTGAGGGGCGGAACAGAAAATATAATATAGCATCTGGACTATATATAACTAAACTACCACAACTAGAGGACATAGTCTTGCATTAGAGGGGCAAAGATTTAAAAGTAATATCAGGAAGTATTACTTTACTGCGAGGGTAGTGGATGTATGGAATAGTCTTCCAGCGGAAGTAAAGTAATATCAGGAAGTATTACTTTACTGCGAGGGTAGTGGATGTATGGAATAGCCTTCCAGTGGAAGTAAAGTAATATCAGGAAGTATTACTTTACTGAGAGGGTAGTGGATATATGGAATAGCCTTCCAGTAGAAGTGGTAGAGGTTAATACAGTGAAGGAGTTTAAGCATGCGTGGGATAGACACAAGGCTATCCTAGATATAAGATAAGGCCAGGGACTAATGAGAGTATTACTTTACTGAGAGGGTAGTGGATGTATGGAATAGCCTTCCAGTAGAAGTGGTAGAGGTAAACACAGTGAAGGAGTTTAAGCATGCGTGGGATAGGTATAAGGCTATCCTAGATATAAGATAAGGTCAGGGACTAATGAAAGTATTACTTTACTGAGAGGGTAGTGGATGTATGGAATAGTCTTCCAGTAGAAGTGGTAGAGGGAAACACAGTGAAGGAGTTTAAGCATGCGTGGGATAGGCACAAGGCTATCCTAGATATAAGATAAGGCCAGAGACTAATGAAAGTATTACTTTACTGAGAGGGTAGTGGATGTATGGAATAGTCTTCCAGTAGAAGTGGTAGAGGGAAACACAGTGAAGGAGTTTAAGCATGCGTGGGATAGGCACAAGGCTATCCTAGATATAAGATAGGGAACTGGGGACTAATAAAAGTATTTAGAAAATTGGGCAGACTAGATGGACCGAATGGTTCTTATCTGCAGGTGACAAATTCGGACAAATTGAGCTACAGTTCTCTGGGTCGTCTGAGATTTCTGAAAGTTAATAAGGCTACATGCAATGATAATCAGTTAGGAGTGTTGGATATAAAGGCTCAGCGTGAGGCAAGTTATTGATGGGAGCAATGTTATACCACTGTCTGGCTAACTATATACCAATGGAAGCTATACATTAGCACCACTAGCCAGCTAGTTCCTGACAGGAACTATTTATTGTTAACCAGTAATGCTCTTATTATTTGTTTTCCTGATTAAAAAAATTCTTCAAAATACGTGCTGTAAATTGATTTTGATGGAGGGGCAGAATTTTCTAGTCTTGCCTCGGGTGTGGAAAGAGGTAATCAACTTCTTTTTGGATTAAACCAGATAATTTCCTTTATTATTTTGTGAAATAAGACACTTTTTTGACTATGGGAGAAAAAAGGAATCAAGGGTAAAATAAGAAACGCACATAAGGACCCGATGCTTTTAAAAAATTTAATTTTTACCCCAAATTTCTGTGCAATACTCACTCTTTTTTTGCAGCCTTTCTCCTAGGGATGGATCCTGATACAATCGCCCTTCCTGTTTATTCCAGTGACCTTTTTGCAGTCTCTCAGGGCAACCAATATGCATGTGCATGGGTGTCAGCATCATAAGAATGGGTCGTTGGAGTTCCCACGCTTCTCTAGGAAGAGCCATGTGCATTGGATCAATGGGAGCGATTCACCAAAAATTTCGTTGAGGTGAGACTTCCTCTCCCTAACTTATATATCCATTTTTCAAGGACAAACCTGGTGAGTTTCTCCTATTAAATAACCTCAGTTTGCCCTGCATAACGCATAGTTAAATCTGAAAATATCTCACTTAAACTCACCTGCACCTCACTTTTCAGTGAATAGCTCCCATTAACTTCAATGACAGACTTGCTAGGCAAAATCAATTCTGACCATTGTGCAAAGATTCAGCCAATCCTTGCATAGGGGAGGAGCATGCACATTATGTTACAAAGTATCCCCTACACAATACATAGTTAAGCTGTTGAGATGCAATTAATGGGCACACTTCATGGCTTTCATCCTACACATATTTTAAAATAGATGTCAAAACCCATTACACAATTATGTATTAATATTACATTTTGTGACTTTTTTAAGGTGACATATCATTGTAAGGCTGGAATCCAAAATCAACAATTTTGTTGTTACTAAACACTACTGTAAACTGACTGCTTACAAATAATATATGCCCAATTCTTACATATGATTTATTTAAATATTTTATTATGACAGAATAAAAAAAAAAAACAAATATAATATAAATTAAAAAAACAAGCTTGGCAATTTTACAAGTGATATTTGTAAAGTTTTAACAAAAATGTGTTTCTCTTCATCTTAGAAATGGCAATAGTGAATAATAATGTCTAATTACATCCCATTTACTCTTTATACAATACACAGATCATATTTATATTTAAATTACTATATTACATTAACTGTTATATTTGTTTTTACATTAAAATACTAGAAATAGCTACACATATTAAATTTAACATTGAATAAACATTACAATTTTAATAAATATTTATGTTCTATAGTCTAAGTATTATAAATATGTTGTGAAAAAATTATCTCATTTTGCTGATTACAAAATGTAATACAAATTAAGATAGCAATATAAATACAAATGAGTATAACATATATGGTTCTAGACATGTCTTGAAAATATATGTGCATATACTAAAACTCTGCCCCTTTTTATTTATACAGTAAACCCTAAGTATTATAAATGTGCGGTGATAAATAATCGTGAAATATTGCATTTTCTAGTTTCAGAAAATGACAGAAAAAAAACACTAATTAAGATGACAGCATAAAAATAAATGAGTACATAATATATGTCTAATGGTATATGTAGTATATGTTTAATTTGCATGTAATAAATATGTATAATTTGCATGTAATAAAATGTCTATTTAGTACGCTAGATGATGAATATTCCAAATAATATATATTATACATAATATTAATTTGTATTGTGTAAATGTAACTATAATATATTGATTAATATAACAGTGCACAATTTGTAAACAATTTTAAACCTGAAAATGGTCCATTTTTCAGAATGACCGAGTTTCATGCAAGGAACTACAATAGCTGAATCATGTATTTCTACAGAAACTGACATTACCATAAAATGGATTCTCTACACCCTTAGTAGTGGATCGATTTTAAATATGTTCTGATCATAATCTCTGTTGTTTTTTTTTTTTAAACAGCTACATTCCACAGCAAACTCTTTCATTTTCTCCATGGCCGATGCAGGCCATGTTTACAGTATGAATACTGATAAAAAAAATGTAGCTATAGGTTGTGTTATAAGCATTGATAGCCAACACATACTTGTTTTTTAATGCATTAAAAGTTAAATAAATAAATTACAATGTTAAATTACAATTTTAAAATGTTAAAAGTCAGTTAAACATTTAAGCCAGCAAACAACTAAAATAAAGATAAAAATAACAACAGCAAAAAGGGCACCCCAGGGATCAGTGGCAGCAGGAGAGGAGGGAAGTCAAGGCCCAAATAGTACCAGCAAAGTTTGTTAGCAAAGGAGAGCTCCGCGTTAGTACACAAACTGTGTCAACATTACTACCTAATTATAGGTGCAAGAGCAAAGAGGACAAGCAATGAGCTCTGGCAGCAGATTTTGACCGCCGTTAATGCAGTTGGTGGGATAACAGATCCAAGGAGTTAGTGAAGAAAAGGTAAGTGCATTGAAAATACTCAATAGGCAATATGTTATATCACCTTGAACTCCCACCTGTAGTTCATGTAACACACATATGTCAAGGATGTATCTTCATGGGTAATTTTGCATGTGACTGTACCTGTTAAAATGGGTGCTACACATGTAGAACCTGTAAGAGTGTGTGCAGACCATGTAAGACTCGTGTGTATGATGGGACATCATGCACAGATGACCAATATCAATGTTCCATTGTTGTGTTTCAAGCATTTTGACATCAATAAACATGTGAAGAGGAAGCTATCCAAGGCATGCTGTCGGAGCCACTGCCATTGGTCTTCCTCAGTCAGCTCACCTGATGGATTTCGAGGAGGAGTTACTGCAGGTCATGGGACCTGAGACAGTCAAGGGGTTGATGGGGCAGCCGACCCAGACTTGCCTGGTTGTAAGTATTGACCATGCATTGCTATGTTATATATGTCAACTGATATGTATTAACACTGTTGTCTCACTTTACTCATAGTATTTGGTGCTGTGCCACATCAACCCCCAGCAACATCAGATGACTAGTCCCATGGCCTTCACAGAGATGAATGAAGATGCCTAATTATGGCCAGAGAGCAGCTGAAAAATCCTCAATCTCTTCAGCTCTTCAGAATGATTAAAACTCACCTACTAGGGTCTTAACTTGGGAATTCCATTCATCATTTCATGTAATACCCTATTTCATGAATGGAGCCCAATGCAAATGATGATGTCAAATGTTCTGCCCCCAACTGTATGAACTCAACACTAACAATGCATTATTCTTCAACTCCAACAGACCTACCACCTCTCGGACAAGGTTCCTCCCACCAAGTTCCTTAAAGTGCAGCCCAGGCATCCACCACCCCAGGTGGATACAAATGTACACTGTCACAAAGTGAATCCTGACACCCTGCCTGACTGGGGTTCTTGGAGGGGCCGGAGGGCCAAACACCTCCCTGTAGATTATGGGCCCTGGCTTATGTGCCATAACTCTATACGTTAATATTGTTAGTTAGTTATATTCTGTTAGTGTATTGGTTTATGTGTAATGTTTATTTCTGTGAGTAGACCACTCTGAAGGGTTATAATGTTTCAGTGAATTGATAGTTTACTCCAACATCCATTGTTCTGGATTGACTGGATTAACTGGTAAACTGATTATGTTGTGTACATTATGTGTCTTACTGTGTGTCTACTCACTGTATGTTAATTCCTTTTTGGTTTGCAGGCTGAATGTCTAATGTTTTCCTAGCCCCACTTAGTTGGAGAACTATGTTTAGTTCCACCCCCCCCCCCCCCCCCCCCCATTGTATACTAATGTCTGTGATGTCAGGTTTATGTCTTTATATAAGTCTGTGCTCTTACACAAATAAAGTTGTTCATTCTTGCTGTACCTACCGGCTAGTGGTCTCCTGTCTGCTATTTGGGTAGAAAGAGTGTGCTGGCTGAGTGTGTCTGTGAGTGTGTGCTGGCTGAATGTTAGTGTGTGCCGGCTGAGTGTGTCAATGAATACGTGTGTGCTGGTGAAGTGTATGTGATAAGCTGTTTGGGGACAGATATGGACTTGCCAATCTATTTGGGGACAAAGAGGGCAGTGACATGTTTAATGACAATGACAGCAGTGGGGACACTGCTTTTTGGGGACACTGATGGCAATGATATTATGTTTGGGCACAAATATGGCATTGTATGCTGGTCAGATCACTGTGAGCGTGCTAATGTGTGTATTTGATCAGCATACGAGTGTGTATGTGTGTGCTCGTGTGTGTACACGATCAGCATATGAATGTGTATATATGTGATCCCGTTTAGGACACAGCAATACAGATAGTGAGTTAGTCAGCCACATACCTTTTATCTATAACACGTGTTTTTATAGACATTTTTAGAATAATTATGAGAAAACTTAAATGCTAGGATCTGTGAATTAATAATTGCTGGGATTTACGACTGGTCTTCAGATATGAAACGTATACAGTTTTATTATCTATTGCATATATTTTATTTAATTAGTGTCTGTGAGGGGCCTCCTGCTCATTGTCTCCTAAGCCTCTGTCCAGGATGAACACATTATTTACAGAAGGAACTACCTTAGTTAAAGGGACCTAAACTTGGCTTATTCTGTGACACTAAATTACAAAAAATTATTACAAATGATCTATACATTGTGTTAGCAAATGCCTAAGTTAGGAGAAATAAACAGACACATTTAAAACACATTTTTCTCCTAATTTAGTCATTTACTTGCAGTTTTGCTCACACAATGTATAGATCATTTTCAATACTTTTTTTCCCTACAATACATGCACAGTAAAATCACTGTTTAGGTGATACAGTCCCTTTGAACACATATGACACATGGATTCGGCAGGGCAGCAGGTAAAATTTATCAGTCCCTCTCCAATAATGGGCAAACTTTCAGCTGCATGCCTGGATACAGATCAGATGGAAGGATCAAGGTCATTTCTATTCAGCAAGAAATCAGTAGCCATTCAGACAATATGATTGGGAGGGACGGCTGCTTTGAGTACAAGAAGGCAAACAGCGGAAATCTTTGTGCCTTCAATCTAGGAGTCTCTTCTGCTAACACAATGTATAAATAATGTGTTCTTCCCTGCGCTCAGTATGCCATTACTTTTTCTGTGCTCTCTTCCCATGTCACGCTTAAGAGTGAACGTAATAAAAATAAACTATGACAAAATCATCCTAAAAATCATTACCATGCCCCACTCTAATCGATTAGGCATAAGTTACATTGTATCCCCTCCGGGAATCCAATCACATAATGCTTTCATTAGATCTGGATTGTTTATCCTTGTATTGATATTGCACAAACATATTTTGTGGTTATTTAAAAAAAAAAAAAAACATTTGCTGTTGCTACATTGGAACTGGGCAATATTTAAATGTTTTAGTTGTGTAATCCTTTTATTGTTGGTGTAATCATTTTAATTTATAGTGGTAGAAATAATCATGTCGATTCTCGAACACTTTACAGAAATGACGTTATAGGGTTGACTTGGGTAGAAGCGATAATCGTCACCAAAATCGCGGCTTATGAATTGCGCACCTATTCAGGTGACAGTGACCCATGTGCCTCCGAATAGGTGCACAATTCAGAAATCATAGTTGATTCCACACTGATTTCTGATGAAAACGGATGCAGCCGAAAAATATGCCAGCAATTCACCGAACCAAAATTCAACGGAAACAAAGAGGAGATAGGAGGTATTTAAGTCATTATTTATGTGCTATATACCTCCTGCCTCCTCTAGAGGTCTCCCTACCAGACGTTGCTTGTATTCCTTCCCCTCTGTTTGGTGTCAGGTGGGCTCGTTACCTTTTGCTCACACCCAGGTTAAATAGCTGCAGTTTAATGCAAACAGTGCTTTTGCATTGAAATTGGATGCCTGACTTCTGAGAGCTGCTACTTCCTCTGCTTAAAGCTTTAGCTACCCTTCTCAGACCTCACCCTCTCTTGGGTGTTCCTGTTTAGCTACCCTTCTCAGACCTCACCCTTTCTCCGGTGTTCCTGTTTAGCTACCCTTCTCAGACCTCACCCTCTCTCCGGTGTATCTGTTTAGCTACCCTTCTCAGACCTCACCCTCTCTCCGGTGTATCTGTTTAGCTACCCTTCTCAGACCTCACCCTCTCTTGGGTGTTCCTGTTTAGCTACCCTTCTCAGACCTCACCCTCTCATGGGTGTTCCTGTTTAGCTACCCTTCTCAGACCTCACCCTCTCATGGGTGTTCCTGTTTAGCTACCCTTCTCAGACCTCACCCTCTCTCGATGTTCCTGTTTAGTTACCCTTCTCAGACCTCACCCTCTCTCCGGTGTTCCTGTTTAGCTACCCTTCTCAGACCTCACCCTCTCATGGGTGTTCCTGTTTAGCTACCCTTCTCAGACCTCACCCTCTCTCGATGTTCCTGTTTAGTTACCCTTCTCAGACCTCACCCTCTCTCGATGTTCCTGTTTAGTTACCCTTCTCAGACCTCACCCTCTCTCCGGTGTTCCTGTTTAGCTACCCTTCTCAGACCTCACCCTCTCTCGGGTGTTCCTGTTTAGCTACCCTTCTCAGACAAAACAATTTAAATATAATAAATGGAATTGTGCAAATAATTCCTTTGGCCGCTCACAAGAAAAATTGTTAAGCAAGGTCTCCATCAACATTGGAAGGCTCTGAGCCATGCATGCTTTAAGACAGGTGATACATATCCATCTACGTTTTTATATCGATCACACAACATAGACAGTTAAAATGCTGATGGGGCTTTTCACTAAAAGGTGAGTTGAAGTGAGTAGCAAGTGAGTTCAGGTGAGAGGAAAATGTAATCTCACCAATTTAGCTATACATTGTGCAGGAACAAACCTGGTTAGTTCCCCAGCTAAGTGATCTCATCAAGTTTGTTCCTGCTCAATGTATAGCTGAATTGGTGAGATGGAATGTTCATCTCACTTCAACTCACCTGCTATTCACTTCAACTCACCTTCTATTCACCTCAACTCACCTGCTATTCACTTCAACTCACCTTCTATTCACCTCAACTCACCTGCTACTCACCTCAACTCACCTTCTATTCACCTCAACTCACCTGCTATTCACTTCAACTCACCTGCTATTCACTTCAACTCACCTGCTATTCACCTCAACTCACATGCTATTCACCTCAACTCACCTTTTACTCTCTTCAACTGAACTGCTACTCACCTCAACTCAGCTCAACTCAGCTCAACTCACCTGCTACTCATTGCTCTAACAAACAGGCACAGAATAAGCTGCTTTAATATTGTCTAGGGGCTCAGCATTTTATATACATTTGTGTAAAGTTTCAATTTGTTTTAAATGTATGATACCAGCGGAGATACCTTCCCTAGTCAATATTTAACCCTCTCCACCCTTGTGGGCTCATTTTTTTCCAAAAGCTTTTTCCAGGATTCCCATACTAAAGGATGTATCCCGCACAGGATGCTAATAGACTATCATCTTTACATACACTTCCACTTACAACAGGCAAATCAATGCACAATGTATATCTCCAATCAGCCAGCGGGATTAATAATTGGAAGTACTTAGGAAACCCAAGGATATCCGTGCATGTTTAAAGTTTGGTTGGGTGAATTAGAAACCATCTAATAATTCAAATGGCCACTTATTAGATTAGAAAGTAATATTATAGAGGTGCAGATGATGACGAGGCCACTCCATCGTACCTCCCAAGGGCCCTTGTTTTAGAGGGACAGTGCATATGTTTGACACTTTTCCTTCTCTCGGACGCTTGGAATGTCGAAGTCTAAACCCACCTAACTCAACCGCCATACTTTCCTTCATCTAGTGATGGAGCAAGCCTTAATTGGAACTTGGCACAATACTTTGTCTGCCCCAGGGGAATTCAGTTTTCTAACGGACTGTCCGTGCTACATAAACTATTCTCATGTTATATTTACAGACAGCTGACAATACACAGGCCTTTACCCTTTAACTCCTTTGAATGGCGGGCATGGGAATGGGACCTGCTTACATTTACTATGCCAGTTTCTACTTTTATGTCATGCGATGAATTTTTTGCATTTTGGACAATAATATTTGCAATTACTCTGAAATGAAATCCATATTCGGGTAGCTGAGATCACACTCTAGACCAGTGATGGCGAACCTTTCTGGGGCCTAATGCCCAATTTTCTGCATAAACTAAGACCTCAATGTGCCAACACCACATAAGAGGAAGCTTGCTCAGTAAAAGAAACATCAAACACCAAACATATAATCACACAAACGTACATGCATACACACATACAGTACTTGTATACAGACACATACTCACACACATACAGTACATGCATACACACATACATACTCACACACGCACACACAGTACATACTGTGATGTAGGGTAATATTAGATGATGTAGAAAGTGATTATATGGTGCAATACATGATATAATATTGTAGTGAACCAGACATGTCTTCTAGATATGATTTTTCATATTTTCCTTCTTTTGGCTTTGATTGGCTTCTGGTAGTTTGTTTGTTGAGGACTTGTTAACCCCTTAGTGACAAGACATTTTCACCTTGACTTTCCCTTGGTGACAATGGCTGTTTTGACATTTCTGGGGTGTTTGTGTTTAGCAGCAATTTTCTTCTTTCTCACATACTGTACCCACACAAATTATATGTTGTTTTTATCGTCAACCCATAAAACCCATTTTGACCCCAACCCAAATCCAAAATGTAACCCTAACACTAAATTTAACCCCAACTCTAACCCTAATGCTATCCCTTAATATATTTTAATTTAATTTTAACCCTATCCCTTATGCTAAAAATTATTTAGTTTTAACCGTTTAGGCTAATTTAACTATATAACCTGTTTTTAGCTAATTAAATATTTATTTTTATTTTTTTACATTGCCTCTAGGGGGAGTCAAGTCAAGTAGCATATTCAGAGCAACGGAAGTGAATTTACTTTCACTTCCGAAGTTTAGACCACCAGTGGGCATAGCCATATTGACGGAGCATGCTGCCCCAGATTGGAAATTTTGGTGCTGGCTATTGCCTCAAAACCGTTAAAGTGTTTTTTGTGATCATTGATCGCGAAAACCGCTTGATTCACCGCAGGACATGCCAGGCACGTCCATTGTCGGGAACAGAGTTTCCGGCAGGACGTACCTGACACGTCCATTGTCGCAAAGGGTTTAATATACACATACAGAATATGTGTACACACACTTACATACTCACACACATACAGTACATGTATACACACATACATACACAGTTCATGCACACACATACAACATGCATACACACACATACATATACACACAGTTCATGCGCACACACACACTATATTCATACAAACACATAAAGTAAATGCATACACACATACATACGCAGTTCATGCACACACACTACATGAATATACACACATACAGTACATGTATACACACTTACATATTCCCTAACATACAGGACATGCATACACACATACATACACAGTACATGCACACACACATACAGTACACGTATGCGCACACTTACATACATCACAGTTTGGCATTTTCACACAGAAAACGTGAGATTCCCCTACATGACGGGAGCTTCTCCTACATTTCTCAAAGTATGGATCTCAGACTTAAAGGGCAAACAATGAAGTTCTGTTTGAATGAAAGATGGCATCAAGTGTAGGCACTTTAAACAGGAGTTTAGAAATATCCAATGTTTACATGCAGTTCTGTTGTTTTTTGCAAGTTATAGGGCAATAACTAAAAGTAGTGTATGAATGTATCCTTACCATTTTCTCCTAGAGGTACATTTTGACACCAACCCTAAAGACTAAAACTAACCCTAACCTAACTCTAAACTTAGATCTAAGTCTAACCAAAGGAGAAAAATAAGTTTTTACTGTAATGCCATTAGAGGCAGCCTAGCAACACTTCCTGAGCAACGCAAAGCAGAAGAGCAGCGCCATATTGGAAAGACTTTATGCCTTTCAGTATGGCCAAATATTATCCGAAGAGCAATCACATTGTGCCCTGTGGCCTGATTCAAGTGTCCAAATGGGTTACAACATTGCTTTTTAAACTGTTTACATTTTCCCTTTAAGTTTCAGGGCTTTCGTTTTAACATGTCTGTTAAGGTTCCCCTGTGGTACAAGGGAAATCCCAGAGGAATATGGGAACTTTACAGTGTAACTACTGGCTTATAATAATAATAATAATAATATTAATAATAAAGATCCAGTATATGAATCTGTGTTTTTAATGGGAATTCAAGACTAACCAGCAAAACATATGGCCATGAAACACAGATGTTTTACATTTCCCATTATTTAAACACGGATTAAAAAAAAAATAAAAAAAAAAATATATATATATATATATATATATACGTAATCTCAATATATAGATATACGCATTCCAGAGCGTAATCAGAAATATAATAACATTATGCATCATGTTTCACTTAGCTATGTGCAATAATCAGTGGAAGAAAGAGCATAAACAGGTGAATTGACCATGACATGATTTTCAAGTTCGAGGGGGTTTGTGTAATACTTTCAATATTATTATAAGGACTCTGTCACCTAAACATTATTTATGCTGTTAATGTAATGAATAAAGACTATGATCTATACACTGTGTTAGCAGAGTTGCAAGCTATAGGTGCATGGAAGGAGAGTGAGACTGTGTGTGAATGTTTGGCTGCATGTGTTACACTGTGTGTACATGTGGCTGCATCTGACTTTGCATGTATGTGTTCATGTGCCTGCATATGTATGTGACACTGAAAGTGTTACTGCGTGTATAAATGCCTGGGGGCAGCAAGGGGCGGCAAAATATATGGTCGCCTAGGGCGGCAAAATGTCTTGCACCGGAACTGGTAAGAGGAATATATGTTTGAAGTGCGCCTGTGGAGGCTCTTGTTTATGACATCATAGGATTACCACCAAGACAGTATTTTAGTGGCAGGCCCATGAAAGAGTCTATGAAGGCGTTAGCATGCCCGATATTTTTTTTTTTAAAGAAATGTGATAAATTTTCCATCTTTGTATAAAGACTGATGCAAAGGTTTCTCCTGAAGAAGACGACTTTGGAGCCGGCGAAACGCATTGAGACCATGACTACAGCTTATTCGGAGTACCGGATTACCTGGTACCTCAAGACATTTTACATGCAAGTTGCACTTTATGTGGCTTTGTATGTTGTACGTGCATTTAATTTGTGACTATTGCCATTTTTATGTATTACTGCGCAATGGATTCTTTATATTTTTTATAGATTGTGGAATAAACTCAGAAGATTTTATACTTTTATGAGCCTGATACCCTCATTTTTTTGTGAGTGTGATAATTAAGTATTACCAGCTGACATTCTATTTGTACTGTATTACACTATATTTATTTTCTTTTCCCCTGTACATGAGCCTATGCTTTGGTGTGTTTTTTCCTATGTAAAAGTGCCTTATAAGTTTGTGCTCTGTGTTTCAGTTACCAGTCTGTGCAGTGTCAGGTATGTTCTGTGTTTCTGTTTAGTTCAGTTTTAGTTTTATTGAGGCAGGTTTTAGTGATACAAACTTGCCAGTTTTGGGGTACCCTGATGTGGTCGGTAAGCTTATCATCTCATGGCCATTAGGTGTAACTAAGCCCTCAGCATTTACCATCTTAATGTCATAGCATAGTCCGGATTTTATACCTGTGGTTGTGTATGTTTCCTTTAGTTCTGCAGCAATGCCCTATGTCTCTGCCCTGTCTGTCAGCCCTATACCCTCTAGTTCTTCTCATTATCTCTGTTTGGTTTCTGCTTTGCCCTGCTTGTGTCTGTTTCAGTTCTGTTTTTGCTCCAGTCTTTCCTTAGCTCTGAAGTCTGTATTCTGTTATTCCTGTTTCTGCTTGCTGTTCTTTCTCTGCTTGGCCTTACTTGCCTAAGCCTGCAGCATCCTGCATATTATAGAGTGCTATTCTCCATGCCTGCTCCAGGGCATCTCCAGGGTATTGTCAGATTCTAATTTATTTTATACTGAATAAAACCGCTGCTACCTCAGGTCCTGGTATGTGGCTACACCAACCTGGGGGGAGTGTGGTTACCCTGCACCAGGCCCTCTTACTCAATTTCTGAACACTGACATATTGTATATCATCAATGGATGCTAAGGGTCCTGTGTCACCAGGAACCTGTCCCTGACATCAGTTTTGGAGGCATGTTAGGTGCTGGAGGCATGTAAGCTTCATTTATTTACTGTGCTAGGGTTCTAATCAGAATGTAAAGATGTTACCGTATTTGCTCGATTATAAGACAAGGTTTTTTTCAGAAAAAAAATTCTGAAAACTACCCCTCGTCTTTTAATCGAGGTCGTCTTATAATCTGACCTCAAATTGAGGTCAGACTATAAGACATGGATCCAGGTCCCCAGCAGAGCTGCAGGGGACCTGGATCCCCCTCTCTAACAGCAGGGGATGTCTGCGCGATGAGCAGCGGGTACTTCCGGCTTCATCATAAAAGTCCCGGCGGTTGTGCGGGCGGCAGCAGGGGAGGTCTGCGCGACTCTGCTGCCCCACTAGCCACCAGGGAGAATCGGGCAGCCGGGGGATGTCTGCACGATACGTGCAGACATCCTCCATGCTGCCCAACACTTCCGTCTATTATGACGGACCAGCTGTCTGTCATAATAGACGGAGGTGTCGGGCAGCATGGAGGATGTCTGCACGTATCGTGCAGACATCCCCCGGCTGCCCCCACTAGCCACCAGGGAAAGAGAACAAGGTGAGGGGGGGAGGGAGGGAGGGGGGACCAGAGCAACAAGGGCAGGGAGGGGGGGGAGAGACAAGGGGAGGGAAGGGGGGAAGACACAGAGACAAGGGGCGGGAAGGGGGGAAGACACAGAGACAAGGGAAGGGAAGAGGGTAAGAGAGAGACAAGGGGAGGGAGGGGGGAAGAGAGAGACAAGGGGAGGGGGGGAAAGAGAGAGACAAGAGGAGGGAGGGGGGCACAGGGGGAGAGAGAGACAAGGGGAGCGAGGGGGGAGTCAAAGGGAGAGAGAGAGAGAGACAACACTAAGGGGGGGAGAGAGACAAAGTTGGGGGCAAGGGAAAGAGAGAGGCAGCATTGGCACATAAAAGGAAATAAAAACAATAAATGTACTTTTTTGATATAATTTTTTTTATTAAAAAAGCAATTTACATGTGAATATATACAAGTTGAACTTTTTTCCTATACGGTAGTCTTATATTCAGGCTTTTAGTTTTTTTTTCCTAATGGAATATCCAAAGTTTGGGGGGTCGTCTTATAATCAGGGTCGTCTTATAATCGAGCAAATACGGTATATCATTGAGCCTTTGACCTGCCTTTGGCACTGTGGGAAAGAAACATTTAGGAGCATTTTTATCAAATGAAAACTAATATGTCTCTTTTGTGTTTATGACATATGATATGCGATTTAACCTGGTCTAACAATAGAGGGATTAAAACACAATTCAATAAAGAATAGTAACAGCAGAAATAACTAAAGGATCACTCTGAACTCTAGGGACCTCCGCCATAGTTCTATACTTGCAAAAATATAATGACATAGACGTAGTTACATAGTGACATAGACATAGTAACATAGACGTAGTTACATAGTGACATAGACATAGTAACATAGATATAGTTACATAGTGACATAGACATAGTAACATAGATGTAGTAACATAGATAATTAGGTTGAATTCTTAAAATCAAGAGCCTTTTTGGGATTTTTTATTATGTGTATACTTTTTTTTGACACTTTTCCCAACACTGAGTCAATAATTAACTTAAGCAACCTTATATTTTTGGTGGGGGACTCCTAGGGACTCTATCAATGTAACATCCGAATTGCATTGCTGACAATTGTGTCGTCAATACAATGTGGAAGACACCTGACCGCCGAATTGTGCCTAACTTATGGCAGCATCAGAGGAGTTACATATAGCGGTTACCCTAACTATGTCTAGGTGACAGACTCAGAATTTGGGAAGAATTTTTTTTTTTGCCACAAATCCCTGGACATTTGAGTGTTAGAGAAGTGAAATCAGCTCGAAATGCTTCTCCACTCTCCTGGAACTCAAAGGGTTAAGGCAATGAATGGACCGAAAAAAAAATCAATGTATATTAAAGCAATCCAAGTGGGGAGACCCTAGTACCAGTGGCCCAGCACAGCATGTTAACTGCTGGTAGATTACTGATTTTTTTTCTTTGTGAGATAAGACTGCACTGATTGCTCGACTGATTGTTCAATGGGACTAATGTATAACTGAGTTCCTATAAAGTCTAAAAAGGCATCATGCATGCCATTTACCTGTCCCATCAATGGCGCAGATGATTTTCACAGCATGAGATGTGCATTCTGCAAAGTTAAAGATGAATGCTGAAAACAGAACCGATCTTGGCTGGTCTGCAGCTGGAATGTCTCTGATATGTGGTGCATACGTGATTCATGGCAGAAATGACCTCTCCAGATGAGGTGAGAACCTGACTCACAATGAATGATCCAAAATGGCTTCCTTTGGATGACTACAGAGCACGGCATCTTGGGTAGTCTGCATATGACGGATACACAGTAGCAGTTAGCAGGTGGCATGGATCTGGATCTACGGCATTCTCTTGACTGGATAAACCATTACATGTGCCAGTGAAAGCAGCTGGTGATCATATGTAAATGGCATTTAAATTAAAACGATAATGGTCATCTAAAGCCAGGGGACTTCAGTCTGAAGAGATCCGGACGTTTCTCTAAAGCTTGACTTCCGTCTGAAGCCCAAGTGTAACATGTATGGAAAGACATGTTGGGTGATATTGGAGTATATTTACTAAGAGGTGAGTTGGAGGTGAGTTTAGGTGAGATGAACGTTTCATCTTTTACATGAAATATAGTAAGACCAGGTGCAGATGTGCTTCAGTCAGAGAGCTGTGTCTACACCATAAAAAATCCATTAGTATGAACCTACCACTTCTGCTGGAAGGCCATTCCATGTAACCACTACCCTATCAGTAAAGTAATACTTTCATTAGTGCCAAGGGTAGCTTTATGCCTATCCCATGCATGCTTAAACTCATTCACTGTGTTAACATCTATCAATTCTACTGGAAAACTATTCCATGCATCCACTACCCTCTCAGTAAAGTAATACTTTCATTAGTCCCTGGCCTTATCTTATATCTAGGATAGCCTTATACCTATCCCATGCATGCTTAAACTCCTTCACTGTATTAACCTCTACCACTTCTACTGGAAGATTATTCCATGCATCCACTACCCTCTCAGTAAAGTAATACTTTCATTAGTCCCTGGCCTTATCTTATATCTAGGATAGCCTTATACCTATCCCATGCATGCTTAAACTCCTTCACTGTATTAACCTCTACCACTTCTACTGGAAGACTATTCCATTCATCCACTCCCCTCTCAGTAAAGTAATACTTTCATTAGTCCCTGACCTTATCTTATATCTAGGATAGCCTTATACCTATCCCATGCATGCTTAAACTCCTTCACTGTATTAACCTCTACCACTTCTACTGGAAGATTATTCCATGCATCCACTACCCTCTCAGTAAAGTAATACTTTCATTAGTCCCTGGCCTTATCTTATATCTAGGATAGCCTTATACCTATCCCATGCATGCTTAAACTCCTTCACTGTATTAACCTCTACCACTTCTACTGGAAGACTATTCCATTCATCCACTCCCCTCTCAGTAAAGTAATACTTTCATTAGTCCCTGGCCTTATCTTATATCTAGGATACCCTTATACCTATCCCACGCATGCTTAAACTCCTTCACTGTATTAACCTCTACCACTTCTACTGGAAGACTATTCCATACATCCACTACCCTCTCAGTAAAGTAATACTTTCATTAGTTCCTAGCCTTATCTTATATCTAGGATAGCCTTATACCTATCCCACGCATGCTTAAACTCCTTCACTGTATTAACCTCTACCACTTCTACTGGAAGACTATTCAATACATCCACTACCCTCTCAGTAAAGTAATATTTTCATTAGTCCCTGGCCTTATCTTATATCTAGGATAGCCTTATACCTATCCCATGCATGCTTAAACTCCTTCACTGTATTAACCTCTACCACTTCTATTGGAAGATTATTCCATGCATCCACTACCCTCTCAGTAAAGTAATACTTTCATTAGTCCCTGGCCTTATCTTATATCTAGGATAGCCTTATACCTATCCCATGCATGCTTAAACTCCTTCACTGTATTAACCTCTACCACTTCTACTGGAAGACTATTCCATTCATCCACTCCCCTCTCAGTAAAGTAATACTTTCATTAGTCCCTGGCCTTATCTTATATCTAGGATACCCTTATACCTATCCCACGCATGCTTAAACTCCTTCACTGTATTAACCTCTACCACTTCTACTGGAAGACTATTCCATACATCCACTCCCCTCTCAGTAAAGTAATACTTTCATTAGTCCCTGGCCTTATCTTATATCTAGTATAGCCTTATACCTATCCCATGCATGCTTAAACTCCTTCACTGTATTAACCTCTACCACTTCTACTGGAAGACTATTCCATTCATCCACTCCCCTCTCAGTAAAGTAATACTTTCATTAGTCCCTGGCCTTATCTTATATCTAGGATACCCTTATACCTATCCCACGCATGCTTAAACTCCTTCACTGTATTAACCTCTACCACTTCTACTGGAAGACTATTCCATACATCCACTACCCTCTCAGTAAAGTAATACTTTCATTAGTTCATGGCCTTATCTTATATCTAGGATAGCCTTATACCTATCCCACGCATGCTTAAACTCCTTCACTGTATTAACCTCTACCACTTCTACTGGAAGACTATTCCATACATCCACTACCCTCTCAGTAAAGTAATATTTTCATTAGTCCCTGGCCTTATCTTATATCTAGGATAGCCTTATACCTATCCCATGCATGCTTAAACTCCTTCACTGTATTAACCTCTACCACTTCTACTGGAAGACTATTCCATGCATCCACTACCCTCTCAGTAAAGTAATACTTTCATTAGTCTCTGGCCTTATCTTATATCTAGGATAGCTTTATGCCTATCCCATGCATGCTTAAACTCCTTCACTGTATTGACCTCTACCACTTCTACTGCAAGACTATTCCATACATCCACTACCCTCTCAGTAAAGTAATACTTTCATTAGTCCCTGACCCTATCTTATATCTAGGATAGCCTTATACCTATCCCACGCATGCTTAAACTCCTTCACTGTATTAACCTCTACCACTTCTACTGGAAGACTATTCCATTCATCCACTCCCCTCTCAGTAAAGTAATACTTTCATTAGTCCCTGGCCTTATCTTATATCTAGGATACCCTTATACCTATCCCACGCATGCTTAAACTCCTTCACTGTATTAACCTCTACCACTTCTACTGGAAGACTATTCCATACATCCACTACCCTCTCAGTAAAGTAATACTTTCATTAGTTCCTAGCCTTATCTTATATCTAGGATAGCCTTATACCTATCCCACGCATGCTTAAACTCCTTCACTGTATTAACCTCTACCACTTCTACTGGAAGACTATTCCATACATCCACTACCCTCTCAGTAAAGTAATATTTTCATTAGTCCCTGGCCTTATCTTATATCTAGGATAGCCTTATACCTATCCCATGCATGCTTAAACTCCTTCACTGTATTAACCTCTACCACTTCTACTGGAAGACTATTCCATGCATCCACTACCCTCTCAGTAAAGTAATACTTTCATTAGTCCCTGGCCTTATCTTATATCTAGGATAGCTTTATGCCTATCCCGTGCATGCTTAAACTCCTTCACTGTGTTTACCTCTACCACTTCTACTGCAAGACTATTCCATACATCCACTACCCTCTCAGTAAAGTAATACTTTCATTAGTCCCTAGCCCTATCTTATATCTAGGATAGCCTTATACCTATCCCACGCATGCTTAAACTCCTTCACTGTATTAACCTCTACCACTTCTACTGGAAGACTATTCCATTCATCCACTCCCCTCTCAGTAAAGTAATACTTTCATTAGTCCCTGGCCTTATCTTATATCTAGGATACCCTTATACCTATCCCACGCATGCTTAAACTCCTTCACTGTATTAACCTCTACCACTTCTACTGGAAGACTATTCCATACATCCACTACCCTCTCAGTAAAGTAATACTTTCATTAGTTCCTAGCCTTATCTTATATCTAGGATAGCCTTATACCTATCCCACGCATGCTTAAACTCCTTCACTGTATTAACCTCTACCACTTCTGCTGGAAGACTATTCCATACATCCACTACCCTCTCAGTAAAGTAATATTTTCATTAGTCCCTGGCCTTATCTTATATCTAGGATAGCCTTATACCTATCCCATGCATGCTTAAACTCCTTCACTGTATTAACCTCTACCACTTCTACTGGAAGACTATTCCATGCATCCACTACCCTCTCAGTAAAGTAATACTTTCATTAGTCCCTGGCCTTATCTTATATCTAGGATAGCCTTATACCTATCCCATGCATGCTTAAACTCCTTCACTGTATTAACCTCTACCACTACTACTGGAAGACTATTCCATTCATCCACTCCCCTCTCAGTAAAGTAATACTTTCATTAGTCCCTGTCCTTATCTTATATCTAGGATAGCCTTATACCTATCCCACGCATGCTTAAACGCCTTCACTGTATTAACCTCTACCACTTCTACTGGAAGACTATTCCATACATCCACTACCCTCTCAGTAAAGTAATACTTTCATTAGTTCCTAGCCTTATCTTATATCTAGGATAGCCTTATACCTATCCCACGCATGCTTAAACTCCTTCACTGTATTAACCTCTACCACTTCTGCTGGAAGACTATTCCATACATCCACTACCCTCTCAGTAAAGTAATATTTTCATTAGTCCCTGGCCTTATCTTATATCTAGGATAGCCTTATACCTATCCCATGCATGCTTAAACTCCTTCACTGTATTAACCTCTACCACTTCTACTGGAAGACTATTCCATGCATCCACTACCCTCTCAGTAAAGTAATACTTTCATTAGTCCCTGGCCTTATCTTATATCTAGGATAGCTTTATGCCTATCCCATGCATGCTTAAACTCCTTCACTGTGTTTACCTCTACCACTTCTACTGGAAGACTATTCCATACATCCACTACCCTCTCAGTAAAGTAATACTTTCATTAGTCCCTGGCCTTATCTTATATCTAGGATAGCCTTATACCTATCCCATGCATGCTTAAACTCCTTCACTGTATTAACCTCAACCACTTCTACTGGAAGACTATTCCATACATCCACTCCCCTCTCAGTAAAGTAATACTTTCATTAGTCCCTGGCCTTATCTTATATCTAGGATAGCCTTATACCTATCCCACGCATGCTTAAACGCCTTCACTGTATTAACCTCTACCACTTCTACTGGAAGACTATTCCATACATCCACTACCCTATCAGTAAAGTAATACTTTCATTAGTCCCTGTCCTTATCTTATATCTAGGATAGCCTTATACCTATCACACGCATGCTTAAACTCCTTCACTGTATTAACCTCTACCACTTCTACTGGAAGACTATTCCATACACCCACTACCCTCTCAGTAATGTAATATTTTCATTAGTCCCTGACCTTATCTTATAGCTAGGATAGCCTTATACCTATCCCATGCATGATTAAACTCCTTCACTGTATTAACCTCTACCACTTCTACTGGAAGACTATTCCATACACCCACTACCCTCTCAGTAAAGTAATACTTTCATTAGTCACTGGTCTTATCTTATATCTAGGATAGCCTATACCTATCCCACGCATGCTTAAACTCCTTCACTGTATTAACCTCTACCACTTCTACTGGAAGACTATTCCATGCATCGACTACCCTCTCAGTAAAGTAATACTTTCATTAGTCCCTGGCCTTATCTTATATCTAGGATAGCCTTGTGCCTATCCCACGCATGCTTAAACTCCTTCACTGTATTAACCTCTACCACTTCTACTGGAAGATTATTCCATGCATCCACTACCCTCTCAGTAAAGTAATACTTTCATTAGTCCCTGGCCTTATCTTATATCTAGGATAGCCTTATACCTATCCCATGCATGCTTAAACTCCTTCACTGTATTAACCTCTATCACTTCTACTGGAAGACTATTCCATACATCCACTACCCTCTCAGTAAAGTAATACTCTCATTAGTCTCTGGCCTTATCTTATATCTAGGATAGCGTTATACCTATCCCACGCATGCTTAAACTCCTTCACTGTATTAACCTCTACCACTTCTGCTGGAAGGCTATTCCATACATCCACTACCCTCTCAGTAAAGTAATATTTTCATTAGTCCCTGGCCTTATCTTATATCTAGGATAGCCTTATACCTATCCCATGCATGCTTAAACTCCTTCACTGTATTTACCTCTACCACTTCTACTGGAAGACTATTCCATACACCCACTACCCTCTCAGTAAGGTAATACTTTCATTAGTCCCTGGCCTTATCTTATATCTAGGATAGCCTTATACCTATCCCATGCATGCTTAAACTCCTTCACTGTATTAACCTCTACCACTTCTGCTGGAAGGCTATTCCATACATCCACTACCCTCTCAGTAAAGTAATATTTTCATTAGTCCCTGGCCTTATCTTATATCTAGGATAGCCTTATACCTATCCCATGCATGCTTAAACTCCTTCACTGTATTAACCTCTATCACTTCTACTGGAAGACTATTCCATACATCCACTACCCTCTCAGTAAAGTAATACTCTCATTAGTCTCTGGCCTTATCTTATATCTAGGATAGCGTTATACCTATCCCACGCATGCTTAAACTCCTTCACTGTATTAACCTCTACCACTTCTGCTGGAAGGCTATTCCATACATCCACTACCCTCTCAGTAAAGTAATATTTTCATTAGTCCCTGGCCTTATCTTATATCTAGGATAGCCTTATACCTATCCCATGCATGCTTAAACTCCTTCACTGTATTTACCTCTACCACTTCTACTGGAAGACTATTCCATACACCCACTACCCTCTCAGTAAGGTAATACTTTCATTAGTCCCTGGCCTTATCTTATATCTAGGATAGCCTTATACCTATCCCATGCATGCTTAAACTCCTTCACTGTGTTTACCTCTACCACTTCTACTGGAAGACTATTCCATACATCCACTACCCTCTCAGTAAAGTAATACTTTCATTAGTCCCTGACCCTATCTTATATCTAGGATAGCCTTATACCTATCCCACGCATGCTTAAACTCCTTCACTGTATTAACCTCTACCACTTCTACTGGAAGACTATTCCATTCATCCACTACCCTCTCAGTAAAGTAATACTTTCATTAGTCCCTGGCCTTATCTTATATCTAGGATAGCCTTATACCTATCCCACGCATGCTTAAACTCCTTCACTGTGTTTACCTCTACCACTTCTACTGGAAGACTATTCCATACATCCACTACCCTCTCAGTAAAGTAATACTTTCATTAGTCCCTGACCCTATCTTATATCTAGGATAGCCTTATACCTATCCCACGCATGCTTAAACTCCTTCACTGTATTAACCTCTACCACTTCTACTGGAAGACTATTCCATTCATCCACTACCCTCTCAGTAAAGTAATACTCTCATTAGTCCCTGGCCTTATCTTATATCTAGGATAGCCTTGTGCCTATCCCATGCATGCTTAAACTCCTTCACTGTGTTAACCTCTACCACTTCTACTGGAAGACTATTCCATACATCCACTACCCTCTCAGTAAAGTAATACTTTCATTAGTCCCTGTCCTTATCTTATATCTAGGATAGCCTTATACCTATCCCACGCATGCTTAAACTCCTTCACTGTATTAACCTCTACCACTTCTACTGGAAGACTATTCCATTCATCCACTCCCCTCTCAGTAAAGTAATACTTTCATTAGTCCCTGGCCTTATCTTATATCTAGGATAGCCTTATACCTATCCCACGCATGCTTAAACTCCTTCACTGTGTTTACCTCTACCACTTCTACTGGAAGACTATTCCATACATCCACTACCCTCTCAGTAAAGTAATACTTTCATTAGTCCCTGACCCTATCTTATATCTAGGATAGCCTTATACCTATCCCACGCATGCTTAAACTCCTTCACTGTATTAACCTCTACCACTTCTACTGGAAGACTATTCCATTCATCCACTACCCTCTCAGTAAAGTAATACTTTCATTAGTCCCTGGCCTTATCTTATATCTAGGATAGCCTTATACCTATCCCACGCATGCTTAAACTCCTTCACTGTGTTTACCTCTACCACTTCTACTGGAAGACTATTCCATACATCCACTACCCTCTCAGTAAAGTAATACTTTCATTAGTCCCTGACCCTATCTTATATCTAGGATAGCCTTATACCTATCCCACGCATGCTTAAACTCCTTCACTGTATTAACCTCTACCACTTCTACTGGAAGACTATTCCATTCATCCACTACCCTCTCAGTAATGTAATACTTTCATTAGTCCCTGACCTTATCTTATATCTAGGATAGCCTTATACCTATCCCATGCATGCTTAAACTCCTTCACTGTGTTTACCTCTACCACTTCTACTGGAAGACTATTCCATACATCCACTACCCTCTCAGTAAAGTAATACTTTCATTAGTCCCTGACCCTATCTTATATCTAGGATAGCCTTATACCTATCCCACGCATGCTTAAACTCCTTCACTGTATTAACCTCTACCACTTCTACTGGAAGACTATTCCATTCATCCACTACCCTCTCAGTAAAGTAATACTTTCATTAGTCCCTGGCCTTATCTTATATCTAGGATAGCCTTATACCTATCCCACGCATGCTTAAACTCCTTCACTGTATTAACCTCTACCACTTCTACTGGAAGACTATTCCATTCATCCACTACCCTCTCAGTAAAGTAATACTTTCATTAGTCCCTGGCCTTATCTTATATCTAGGATAGCCTTATACCTATCCCACGCATGCTTAAACTCCTTCACTATATTAACCTCTATCACTTCTACTGGAAGACTATTCCATACATCCACTACCCTCTCAGTAAAGTAATACTTTCATTAGTCCCTGGCCTTATCTTATATCTAGGATAGCCTTATACCTATCCCATGCATGCTTAAACTCCTTCACTGTATTAACCTCTACCACTTCTACTGGAAGACTATACCATGCATCCACTACCCTCTCAGTAAAGTAATACTTTCATTAGTCCCTGGCCTTATCTTATATCTAGGATAGCCTTATACCTATCCCACGCATGCTTAAACTCCTTCACTATATTAACCTCTATCACTTCTACTGGAAGACTATTCCATACATCCACTACCCTCTCAGTAAAGTAATACTTTCATTAGTCCCTGACCCTATCTTATATCTAGGATAGCCTTATACCTATCCCACGCATGCTTAAACTCCTTCACTGTATTAACCTCTACCACTTCTACTGGAAGACTATTCCATTCATCCACTACCCTCTCAGTAAAGTAATACTTTCATTAGTCCCTGGCCTTATCTTATATCTAGGATAGCCTTATACCTATCCCACGCATGCTTAAACTCCTTCACTGTGTTTACCTCTACCACTTCTACTGGAAGACTATTCCATACATCCACTACCCTCTCAGTAAAGTAATACTTTCATTAGTCCCTGACCCTATCTTATATCTAGGATAGCCTTATACCTATCCCACGCATGCTTAAACTCCTTCACTGTATTAACCTCTACCACTTCTACTGGAAGACTATTCCATTCATCCACTACCCTCTCAGCAATGTAATACTTTCATTAGTCCCTGACCTTATCTTATATCTAGGATAGCCTTATACCTATCCCATGCATGCTTAAACTCCTTCACTGTGTTTACCTCTACCACTTCTACTGGAAGACTATTCCATACATCCACTACCCTCTCAGTAAAGTAATACTTTCATTAGTCCCTGACCCTATCTTATATCTAGGATAGCCTTATACCTATCCCACGCATGCTTAAACTCCTTCACTGTATTAACCTCTACCACTTCTACTGGAAGACTATTCCATTCATCCACTACCCTCTCAGTAAAGTAATACTTTCATTAGTCCCTGGCCTTATCTTATATCTAGGATAGCCTTATACCTATCCCATGCATGCTTAAACTCCTTCACTGTATTAACCTCTACCACTTCTACTGGAAGACTATACCATGCATCCACTACCCTCTCAGTAAAGTAATACTTTCATTAGTCCCTGGCCTTATCTTATATCTAGGATAGCCTTATACCTATCCCACGCATGCTTAAACTCCTTCACTATATTAACCTCTATCACTTCTACTGGAAGACTATTCCATACATCCACTACCCTCTCAGTAAAGTAATACTTTCATTAGTCCCTGACCTTACCTTATATCTAGGATAGCCTTATACCTATCCCATGCATGCTTAAACTCCTTCACTGTGTTTACCTCTACCACTTCTACTGGAAGACTATTCCATACATCCACTACCCTCTCAGTAAAGTAATACTTTCATTAGTCCCTGACCCTATCTTATATCTAGGATAGCCTTATACCTATCCCACGCATGCTTAAACTCCTTCACTGTATTAACCTCTACCACTTCTACTGGAAGACTATTCCATTCATCCACTACCCTCTCAGTAAAGTAATACTTTCATTAGTCCCTGGCCTTATCTTATATCTAGGATAGCCTTATACCTATCCCACGCATGCTTAAACTCCTTCACTATATTAACCTCTATCACTTCTACTGGAAGACTATTCCATACATCCACTACCCTCTCAGTAAAGTAATACTTTCATTAGTCCCTGGCCTTATCTTATATCTAGGATAGCCTTATACCTATCCCATGCATGCTTAAACTCCTTCACTGTATTAACCTCTACCACTTCTACTGGAAGACTATTCCATGCATCCACTACCCTCTCAGTAAAGTAATACTTTCATTAGTCCCTGGCCTTATCTTATATCTAGGATAGCCTTATACCTATCCCATGCATGCTTAAACTCCTTCACTGTATTAACCTCTACCACTTCTACTGGAAGATTATTCCATGCATCCACTACCCTCTCAGTAAAGTAATACTTTCATTAGTCCCTGGCTTTAGCTTATATCTAGGATAGCCTTATACCTATCCCACGCATGCTTAAACTCCTTCACTATATTAACCTCTATCACTTCTACTGGAAGACTATTCCATACATCCACTACCCTCTCAGTAAAGTAATACTTTCATTAGTCCTTGGCCTTATCTTATATCTAGGATAGCTTTATGCCTATCCCACGCATGCTTAAACTCCTTCACTATATTAACCTCTATCACTTCTACTGGAAGACTATTCCATACATCCACTACCCTCTCAGTAAAGTAATACTTTCATTAGTCCCTGACCTTATCTTATATCTAGGATAGCCTTATACCTATCCCATGCATGCTTAAACTCCTTCACTGTGTTTACCTCTACCACTTCTACTGGAAGACTATTCCATACATCCACTACCCTCTCAGTAAAGTAATACTTTCATTAGTCCCTGACCCTATCTTATATCTAGGATAGCCTTATACCTATCCCACGCATGCTTAAACTCCTTCACTGTATTAACCTCTACCACTTCTACTGGAAGACTATTCCATTCATCCACTACCCTCTCAGTAAAGTAATACTTTCATTAGTCCCTGGCCTTATCTTATATCTAGGATAGCCTTATACCTATCCCACGCATGCTTAAACTCCTTCACTGTATTAACCTCTACCACTTCTACTGGAAGACTATTCCATTCATCCACTACCCTCTCAGTAAAGTAATACTTTCATTAGTCCCTGGCCTTATCTTATATCTAGGATAGCCTTATACCTATCCCACGCATGCTTAAACTCCTTCACTATATTAACCTCTATCACTTCTACTGGAAGACTATTCCATACATCCACTACCCTCTAAGTAATGTAATACTTCCATTAGTCCTTGGCCTTATCTTATATCTAGGATAGCCTTATACCTATCCCGCGCATGCTTAAACTCCTTCACTTTGTTTACCTCTACCACTTCTACTGGAAGACTATTCCATACATCCACTACCCTCTCAGTAAAGTAATACTTTCATTAGTCCTTGGCCTTCTCTTATATCTAGGATAGCCTTATACCTATCCCACGCATGCTTAAACTCCTTCACTGTATTAACCTCTACCACTTCTACTGGAAGACTATTCCATACATCCACTACCCTCTCAGTAAAGTAATACTTTCATTAGTCCCTGGCTTTAGCTTATATCTAGGATAGCCTTATACCTATCCCACGCATGCTTAAACTCCTTCACTGTATTAACCTCTACCACTTCTACTGGAAGACTATTCCATTCATCCACTACCCTCTCAGTAAAGTAATACTTTCATTAGTCCCTGGCCTTATCTTATATCTAGGATAGCCTTATACCTATCCCACGCATGCTTAAACTCCTTCACTGTGTTTACCTCTACCACTTCTACTGGAAGACTATTCCATACATCCACTACCCTCTCAGTAAAGTAATACTTTCATTAGTCCCTGACCCTATCTTATATCTAGGATAGCCTTATACCTATCCCACGCATGCTTAAACTCCTTCACTGTATTAACCTCTACCACTTCTACTGGAAGACTATTCCATTCATCCACTACCCTCTCAGTAATGTAATACTTTCATTAGTCCCTGACCTTATCTTATATCTAGGATAGCCTTATACCTATCCCATGCATGCTTAAACTCCTTCACTGTGTTTACCTCTACCACTTCTACTGGAAGACTATTCCATACATCCACTACCCTCTCAGTAAAGTAATACTTTCATTAGTCCCTGACCCTATCTTATATCTAGGATAGCCTTATACCTATCCCACGCATGCTTAAACTCCTTCACTGTATTAACCTCTACCACTTCTACTGGAAGACTATTCCATTCATCCACTACCCTCTCAGTAAAGTAATACTTTCATTAGTCCCTGGCCTTATCTTATATCTAGGATAGCCTTATACCTATCCCACGCATGCTTAAACTCCTTCACTGTATTAACCTCTACCACTTCTACTGGAAGACTATTCCATTCATCCACTACCCTCTCAGTAAAGTAATACTTTCATTAGTCCCTGGCCTTATCTTATATCTAGGATAGCCTTATACCTATCCCACGCATGCTTAAACTCCTTCACTATATTAACCTCTATCACTTCTACTGGAAGACTATTCCATACATCCACTACCCTCTCAGTAAAGTAATACTTTCATTAGTCCCTGGCCTTATCTTATATCTAGGATAGCCTTATACCTATCCCATGCATGCTTAAACTCCTTCACTGTATTAACCTCTACCACTTCTACTGGAAGACTATACCATGCATCCACTACCCTCTCAGTAAAGTAATACTTTCATTAGTCCCTGGCCTTATCTTATATCTAGGATAGCCTTATACCTATCCCACGCATGCTTAAACTCCTTCACTATATTAACCTCTATCACTTCTACTGGAAGACTATTCCATACATCCACTACCCTCTCAGTAAAGTAATACTTTCATTAGTCCCTGACCCTATCTTATATCTAGGATAGCCTTATACCTATCCCACGCATGCTTAAACTCCTTCACTGTATTAACCTCTACCACTTCTACTGGAAGACTATTCCATTCATCCACTACCCTCTCAGTAAAGTAATACTTTCATTAGTCCCTGGCCTTATCTTATATCTAGGATAGCCTTATACCTATCCCACGCATGCTTAAACTCCTTCATTGTGTTTACCTCTACCACTTCTACTGGAAGACTATTCCATACATCCACTACCCTCTCAGTAAAGTAATACTTTCATTAGTCCCTGACCCTATCTTATATCTAGGATAGCCTTATACCTATCCCACGCATGCTTAAACTCCTTCACTGTATTAACCTCTACCACTTCTACTGGAAGACTATTCCATTCATCCACTACCCTCTCAGCAATGTAATACTTTCATTAGTCCCTGACCTTATCTTATATCTAGGATAGCCTTATACCTATCCCATGCATGCTTAAACTCCTTCACTGTGTTTACCTCTACCACTTCTACTGGAAGACTATTCCATACATCCACTACCCTCTCAGTAAAGTAATACTTTCATTAGTCCCTGACCCTATCTTATATCTAGGATAGCCTTATACCTATCCCACGCATGCTTAAACTCCTTCACTGTATTAACCTCTACCACTTCTACTGGAAGACTATTCCATTCATCCACTACCCTCTCAGTAAAGTAATACTTTCATTAGTCCCTGGCCTTATCTTATATCTAGGATAGCCTTATACCTATCCCACGCATGCTTAAACTCCTTCACTGTATTAACCTCTACCACTTCTACTGGAAGACTATTCCATTCATCCACTACCCTCTCAGTAAAGTAATACTTTCATTAGTCCCTGGCCTTATCTTATATCTAGGATAGCCTTATACCTATCCCACGCATGCTTAAACTCCTTCACTATATTAACCTCTATCACTTCTACTGGAAGACTATTCCATACATCCACTACCCTCTCAGTAAAGTAATACTTTCATTAGTCCCTGGCCTTATCTTATATCTAGGATAGCCTTATACCTATCCCATGCATGCTTAAACTCCTTCACTGTATTAACCTCTACCACTTCTACTGGAAGACTATACCATGCATCCACTACCCTCTCAGTAAAGTAATACTTTCATTAGTCCCTGGCCTTATCTTATATCTAGGATAGCCTTATACCTATCCCACGCATGCTTAAACTCCTTCACTATATTAACCTCTATCACTTCTACTGGAAGACTATTCCATACATCCACTACCCTCTCAGTAAAGTAATACTTTCATTAGTCCCTGACCTTATCTTATATCTAGGATAGCCTTATACCTATCCCATGCATGCTTAAACTCCTTCACTGTGTTTACCTCTACCACTTCTACTGGAAGACTATTCCATACATCCACTACCCTCTCAGTAAAGTAATACTTTCATTAGTCCCTGACCCTATCTTATATCTAGGATAGCCTTATACCTATCCCACGCATGCTTAAACTCCTTCACTGTATTAACCTCTACCACTTCTACTGGAAGACTATTCCATTCATCCACTACCCTCTCAGTAAAGTAATACTTTCATTAGTCCCTGGCCTTATCTTATATCTAGGATAGCCTTATACCTATCCCACGCATGCTTAAACTCCTTCACTATATTAACCTCTATCACTTCTACTGGAAGACTATTCCATACATCCACTACCCTCTCAGTAAAGTAATACTTTCATTAGTCCCTGGCCTTATCTTATATCTAGGATAGCCTTATACCTATCCCATGCATGCTTAAACTCCTTCACTGTATTAACCTCTACCACTTCTACTGGAAGACTATTCCATGCATCCACTACCCTCTCAGTAAAGTAATACTTTCATTAGTCCCTGGCCTTATCTTATATCTAGGATAGCCTTATACCTATCCCATGCATGCTTAAACTCCTTCACTGTATTAACCTCTACCACTTCTACTGGAAGATTATTCCATGCATCCACTACCCTCTCAGTAAAGTAATACTTTCATTAGTCCCTGGCTTTAGCTTATATCTAGGATAGCCTTATACCTATCCCACGCATGCTTAAACTCCTTCACTATATTAACCTCTATCACTTCTACTGGAAGACTATTCCATACATCCACTACCCTCTCAGTAAAGTAATACTTTCATTAGTCCTTGGCCTTATCTTATATCTAGGATAGCTTTATGCCTATCCCACGCATGCTTAAACTCCTTCACTATATTAACCTCTATCACTTCTACTGGAAGACTATTCCATACATCCACTACCCTCTCAGTAAAGTAATACTTTCATTAGTCCCTGACCTTATCTTATATCTAGGATAGCCTTATACCTATCCCATGCATGCTTAAACTCCTTCACTGTGTTTACCTCTACCACTTCTACTGGAAGACTATTCCATACATCCACTACCCTCTCAGTAAAGTAATACTTTCATTAGTCCCTGACCCTATCTTATATCTAGGATAGCCTTATACCTATCCCACGCATGCTTAAACTCCTTCACTGTATTAACCTCTACCACTTCTACTGGAAGACTATTCCATTCATCCACTACCCTCTCAGTAAAGTAATACTTTCATTAGTCCCTGGCCTTATCTTATATCTAGGATAGCCTTATACCTATCCCACGCATGCTTAAACTCCTTCACTGTATTAACCTCTACCACTTCTACTGGAAGACTATTCCATTCATCCACTACCCTCTCAGTAAAGTAATACTTTCATTAGTCCCTGGCCTTATCTTATATCTAGGATAGCCTTATACCTATCCCACGCATGCTTAAACTCCTTCACTATATTAACCTCTATCACTTCTACTGGAAGACTATTCCATACATCCACTACCCTCTCAGTAAAGTAATACTTTCATTAGTCCCTGGCCTTATCTTATATCTAGGATAGCCTTATACCTATCCCATGCATGCTTAAACTCCTTCACTGTATTAACCTCTACCACTTCTACTGGAAGACTATTCCATGCATCCACTACCCTCTCAGTAAAGTAATACTTTCATTAGTCCCTGGCCTTATCTTATATCTAGGATAGCCTTATACCTATCCCATGCATGCTTAAACTCCTTCACTGTATTAACCTCTACCACTTCTACTGGAAGATTATTCCATGCATCCACTACCCTCTCAGTAAAGTAATACTTTCATTAGTCCCTGGCTTTAGCTTATATCTAGGATAGCCTTATACCTATCCCACGCATGCTTAAACTCCTTCACTATATTAACCTCTATCACTTCTACTGGAAGACTATTCCATACATCCACTACCCTCTCAGTAAAGTAATACTTTCATTAGTCCTTGGCCTTATCTTATATCTAGGATAGCTTTATGCCTATCCCACGCATGCTTAAACTCCTTCACTATATTAACCTCTATCACTTCTACTGGAAGACTATTCCATACATCCACTACCCTCTCAGTAAAGTAATACTTTCATTAGTCCCTGACCTTATCTTATATCTAGGATAGCCTTATACCTATCCCACGCATGCTTAAACTCCTTCACTGTATTAACCTCTACCACTTCTACTGGAAGACTATTCCATTCATCCACTACCCTCTCAGTAAAGTAATACTTTCATTAGTCCCTGGCCTTATCTTATATCTAGGATAGCCTTATACCTATCCCACGCATGCTTAAACTCCTTCACTATATTAACCTCTATCACTTCTACTGGAAGACTATTCCATACATCCACTACCCTCTAAGTAATGTAATACTTCCATTAGTCCTTGGCCTTATCTTATATCTAGGATAGCCTTATACCTATCCCACGCATGCTTAAACTCCTTCACTTTGTTTACCTCTACCCCTTCTACTGGAAGACTATTCCATACATCCACTACCCTCTCAGTAATGTAATACTTTCATTAGCCCCTGGCCTTATCTTATATCTAGGATAGCCTTATACCTATCCCAAGCATGCTTAAACTCCTTCACTGTATTAACCTCTACCACTTCTACTGGAAGACTATTCCATGCATCCACTACCCTCTCAGTAAAGTAATACTTTCATTAGTCCCTGGCCTTATCTTATATCTAGGATAGCCTTATACCTATCCCACGCAGGCTTAAACTCCTTCACTTTGTTTACCTCTACCACTTCTACTGGAAGACTATTCCATACATCCACTACCCTCTCAGTAATGTAATACTTTCATTAGTCCCTGGCCTTATCTTATATCTAGGATAGCCTTATACCTATCCCATGCATGCTTAAACTCCTTCACTGTATTAACCTCTACCACTTCTACTGGAAGACTATTCCATTCATCCACTACCCTCTCAGTAAAGTAATACTTTCATTAGTCCCTGGCCTTATCTTATATCTAGGATAGCCTTATACCTATCCCACGCATGCTTAAACTCCTTCACTGTATTAACCTCTACCACTTCTACTGGAAGACTATTCCATACATCCACTACCCTCTCAGTAAAGTAATACTTTCATTAGTCCCTGGCCTTATCTTATATCTAGGATAGCCTTATACCTATCCCACGCATGCTTAAACTCCTTCACTGTATTAACCTCTACCACTTCTACTGGAAGACTATTCCATACATCCACTACCCTCTCAGTAAAGTAATACTTTCATTAGTCCCTGGCCTTATCTTATATCTAGGATAGCCTTATACCTATCCCACGCATGCTTAAACTCCTTCACTGTATTTATATCTACCACTTCTACTGGAAGACTATTCCATACATCCACTACCCTCTCAGTAAAGTAATACTTTCATTAGTCCCTGACCTTATCTTATATCTAGGATAGCCTTATACCTATCCCATGCATGCTTAAACTCCTTCACTGTATTAACCTCTACCACTTCTACTGGAAGACTATTCCATACATCCACTACCCTCTCAGTAAAGTAATCCTTTCATTAGTCCCTGGTCTTATCTTATATCTAGGATAGCCTTATACCTATCCCACGCATGCTTAAACTCCATCACTGTATTAACCTCTACCACTTCTACTGGAAGACTATTCCATACATCCACTACCCTCTCAGTAAAGTAATACTTTCATTAGTTCATGGCCTTATCTTATATCTAGGATAGCCTTATACCTATCTCATGCATGCTTAAACTCCATCACTGTATTAACCTCTACCACTTCTACTGGAAGACTATTCCATACATCCACTACCCTCTCAGTAAAGTAATACTTTCATTAGTTCATGGCCTTATCTTATATCTAGGATAGCCTTATACCTATCTCATGCATGCTTAAACTCCATCACTGTATTAACCTCTACCACTTCTACTGGAAGACTATTCCATACATCCACTACCCTCTCAGTAAAGTAATACTTTCATTAGTCCCTGACCTTATCTTATATCTAGGATAGCCTTATACCTATCCCATGCATGCTTAAACTCCGTCACTGTATTAACCTCTACCACTTCTACTGGAAGACTATTCCATACATCCACTACCCTCTCAGTAAGTAATACTTTCATTAGTCCCTGGCCTTATCTTATATCTAGGATAGCCTTATACCTATCCCATGCATGCTTAAACTCCTTCACTGTATTAACCTCTACCACTTCTACTGGAAGACTATTCCATACATCCACTACCCTCTCAGTAAGTAATACTTTCATTAGTCCCTGGCCTTATCTTATATCTAGGATAGCCTTATACCTATCCCACGCATGCTTAAACTCCTTCACTGTATTAACCTCTACCACTTCTACTGGAAGGCTATTTCATACATCCACTACCCTCTCAGTAATGTAATACTTTCATTAGTCCCTGGCCTTATCTTATATCTAGGATAGCCTTATACCTATCCCACGCATGCTTAAACTCCTTCACTGTATTAACCTCTACCACTTCTACTGGAAGATTATTCCATGCATCCACTACCCTCTCAGTAAGTAATACTTTCATTAGTCCGTGGCCTTATCTTATATCTAGGATAGCCTTATACCTATCCCACGCATGCTTAAACTCCTTCACTGTATTAACCTCTACCACTTCTACTGGAAGACTATTCCATTCATCCACTACCCTCTCAGTAAAGTAATACTTTCATTAGTCCCTGGCCTTATCTTATATCTAGGATAGCCTTATACCTATCCCACGCATGCTTAAACTCCTTCACTGTATTAACCTCTACCACTTCTACTGGAAGACTATTCCATTCATCCACTACCCTCTCAGTAAAGTAATACTTTCATTAGTCCCTGGCCTTATCTTATATCTAGGATAGCCTTATACCTATCCCACGCATGCTTAAACTCCTTCACTATATTAACCTCTATCACTTCTACTGGAAGACTATTCCATACATCCACTACCCTCTAAGTAATGTAATACTTCCATTAGTCCTTGGCCTTATCTTATATCTAGGATAGCCTTATACCTATCCCACGCATGCTTAAACTCCTTCACTTTGTTTACCTCTACCCCTTCTACTGGAAGACTATTCCATACATCCACTACCCTCTCAGTAATGTAATACTTTCATTAGCCCCTGGCCTTATCTTATATCTAGGATAGCCTTATACCTATCCCAAGCATGCTTAAACTCCTTCACTGTATTAACCTCTACCACTTCTACTGGAAGACTATTCCATGCATCCACTACCCTCTCAGTAAAGTAATACTTTCATTAGTCCCTGGCCTTATCTTATATCTAGGATAGCCTTATACCTATCCCACGCAGGCTTAAACTCCTTCACTTTGTTTACCTCTACCACTTCTACTGGAAGACTATTCCATACATCCACTACCCTCTCAGTAATGTAATACTTTCATTAGTCCCTGGCCTTATCTTATATCTAGGATAGCCTTATACCTATCCCATGCATGCTTAAACTCCTTCACTGTATTAACCTCTACCACTTCTACTGGAAGACTATTCCATTCATCCACTACCCTCTCAGTAAAGTAATACTTTCATTAGTCCCTGGCCTTATCTTATATCTAGGATAGCCTTATACCTATCCCACGCATGCTTAAACTCCTTCACTGTATTAACCTCTACCACTTCTACTGGAAGACTATTCCATACATCCACTACCCTCTCAGTAAAGTAATACTTTCATTAGTCCCTGGCCTTATCTTATATCTAGGATAGCCTTATACCTATCCCACGCATGCTTAAACTCCTTCACTGTATTAACCTCTACCACTTCTACTGGAAGACTATTCCATACATCCACTACCCTCTCAGTAAAGTAATACTTTCATTAGTCCCTGGCCTTATCTTATATCTAGGATAGCCTTATACCTATCCCACGCATGCTTAAACTCCTTCACTGTATTTATATCTACCACTTCTACTGGAAGACTATTCCATACATCCACTACCCTCTCAGTAAAGTAATACTTTCATTAGTCCCTGACCTTATCTTATATCTAGGATAGCCTTATACCTATCCCATGCATGCTTAAACTCCTTCACTGTATTAACCTCTACCACTTCTACTGGAAGACTATTCCATACATCCACTACCCTCTCAGTAAAGTAATCCTTTCATTAGTCCCTGGTCTTATCTTATATCTAGGATAGCCTTATACCTATCCCACGCATGCTTAAACTCCATCACTGTATTAACCTCTACCACTTCTACTGGAAGACTATTCCATACATCCACTACCCTCTCAGTAAAGTAATACTTTCATTAGTTCATGGCCTTATCTTATATCTAGGATAGCCTTATACCTATCTCATGCATGCTTAAACTCCATCACTGTATTAACCTCTACCACTTCTACTGGAAGACTATTCCATACATCCACTACCCTCTCAGTAAAGTAATACTTTCATTAGTTCATGGCCTTATCTTATATCTAGGATAGCCTTATACCTATCTCATGCATGCTTAAACTCCATCACTGTATTAACCTCTACCACTTCTACTGGAAGACTATTCCATACATCCACTACCCTCTCAGTAAAGTAATACTTTCATTAGTCCCTGACCTTATCTTATATCTAGGATAGCCTTATACCTATCCCATGCATGCTTAAACTCCGTCACTGTATTAACCTCTACCACTTCTACTGGAAGACTATTCCATACATCCACTACCCTCTCAGTAAGTAATACTTTCATTAGTCCCTGGCCTTATCTTATATCTAGGATAGCCTTATACCTATCCCATGCATGCTTAAACTCCTTCACTGTATTAACCTCTACCACTTCTACTGGAAGACTATTCCATACATCCACTACCCTCTCAGTAAGTAATACTTTCATTAGTCCCTGGCCTTATCTTATATCTAGGATAGCCTTATACCTATCCCACGCATGCTTAAACTCCTTCACTGTATTAACCTCTACCACTTCTACTGGAAGGCTATTTCATACATCCACTACCCTCTCAGTAATGTAATACTTTCATTAGTCCCTGGCCTTATCTTATATCTAGGATAGCCTTATACCTATCCCACGCATGCTTAAACTCCTTCACTGTATTAACCTCTACCACTTCTACTGGAAGATTATTCCATGCATCCACTACCCTCTCAGTAAGTAATACTTTCATTAGTCCGTGGCCTTATCTTATATCTAGGATAGCCTTATACCTATCCCACGCATGCTTAAACTCCTTCACTGTATTAACCTCTACCACTTCTACTGGAAGACTATTCCATACATCCACTACCCTCTCAGTAAAGTAATACTTTCATTAGTCCCTGGCCTTATCTTATATCTAGGATAGCCTTATACCTATCCCATACAGGCTTAAACTCCTTCACTGTATTAACCTCTACCACTTCTGCTGGATTAAAATTATGATTTTATAAAAATGCATTTCTTGTTTTTATTTCCTTTTATGTGCCAATGCTGCCTCTCTCTCCCCCCCTTCCCCCCAGCATTGTCTCTCCCTCCCCCCTTCCCCCCAGTGTTGTCTCTCCCTCCCCCCTTCCCCCCAGCATTGTCTCTCCCTCCCCCCTTCCCCCCAGCATTGTCTCTCCCTCCCCCCCTTCCCCCCAGCGTTGTCTCTCCCTCCCCCCTTCCCCCCAGCATTGTCTCTCTCCCCCCCTTAGTGTTGTCTCTGTCTGTCCACCCAGCGTTATCTCTCTCCTCCTCGTTCTCTCCCTCCCCCCAAACTTTTGTCTCTCTCTCCCCCTCACCTTGTGTGTCTCTCTCCCCCCTCCCTCCCCTTGTATGTCGCTGTGCCCCCCTCCCGTCCCTTGTGTCTCTCTCCCCCCCTCCCCTCCCTCCCCCTCACCCTGTATCTCCCTGGTGGCCAGTGGGGGCAGCCGTGGGATGTCTGCACGATACGGAAGGACCCAGCTTCATCATAGAAGTCCCGGCGGTCATGCCGGGCGGCAGCAGGGGATGTCTGCACGCATCGCAGAAAAAAACTCATCTTATATTCGAGCAAATATGGTAATATTTCTTTTCTGACCACAAAAAAAAAAAAAAAATATTTCCAACTTTTTCAAAAGCTTGAGGTGGACCCAAAATATATGTATATAACTAGTTGCATTTATACTTATATGACATTTTTAATATTCAACTATTTTCATATGCAATCAAATTTTATTGAAAAATTGTTAATTTCTTATTTTTAACCCCTTAAGGACAGAACCTTTGAAACATTTTTGTCCTTTCTGGACAATGGCTATTTTAACATTTCTGTGCTGTTTGTGTTTAGCAGTAATTTTCTTCTTCGTCATTTGCTGTACCCACACATATTATATATTGTTTTTATCGGGACAAAAAGGGCTTTCTATGGATGCCATATTTTTGATCATATCTTATCATATTATTAAAAAAAAAAAAAAAAATATGGTAAAAAAAAAAAAAATACACAAATTTCTTTGTTTTTATTTGAAACAACTTCTCCTCATCGACAATAGCGAACGAAAAAACATGCTAAATAGATTCTACTATTTCTCCTGAGTACAGGGATACCACCCATGCATAGGTTTGTTGGGTTGTTTGGGGGCTAAAATGCCAAATTTGTGAGGTGCAGTTTTTTGTTTTCCAACTTGAAATTTTTACATGCAAACAGCCTGCACCCATGTCCCATTTGGGACATATTTGAAACCAGCCAGTGTATTTTACCCCATCAACCCATATATTTTTTAAAAGTAGACACCCTAGGCTATCTCAAATGGTGGTATTTTAACACTTTCCATGCACTAATTCTACCACCAGCCTTTGTCAAAGTTTGTGGTAGTAATTTTTTTGTGTTTTTTTTTCACAAACCTTGTACTTCAGACATGAATTTACAGATTTTGGTATGTGTCACTGCCAAATAACACCCCAATAAGTGTTCAGCAACATCTCTTGAGTACAGGGATACCCCCCATGCATAGGTTTGTTGGATTGTTTGGGGGGTAAAAGGCCAAATTTGGGAGGTGCAGTTTTTGGTTTTCCAATTTGAAATTTTGACATGCAGACAGCCTGCACCCATGTCCCATTTGGGACATATTTGAAACCAGCCAGTGTATTTTACCACATCAACCCATATATTTTTTAAAAGTAGACACCCTAGGCTATCTCAAATGGTGGTATTTTTACACTTTCCATGCACTAATTCTACCACCAGCCTTTGTCAAAGTTTGTGGTAGTAATTTTTTTGTGTTTTTTTTTCACAAACCTTGTACTTCAGACATGAATTTACAGATTTTGGTATGTGTCACTGCCAAATAACACCCCAATAAGTGTTCAACAACATCTATTGAGTACAGGGATACCACCCATGCATAGGTTTGTTGGGTTGTTTGGGGGGTAAAAGGCCAAATTTGGTAGGTGCAGTTTTTGGTTTTCCAAATTGAAATTTTGACATGCAGACAGCCTGCACCCATGTCCCATTTGGGACATATTTGAAACCAGCCAGTGTATTTTACCCCATCAACCCATATATTTTTTAAAAGTAGACACCCTACGCTATTTCAAATGGTGGTATTTTAACACTTTCCATGCACTAATTCTACCACCAGCCTTTGTCAAAGTTTGTGGTAGTAATTTTTGTGTGTTTTTTTTTCACAAATATTGTATTTTAGACATAAATTCACAGATTTTGGTATGTGTCACTGCCAAACAATAACCCAATATGTGTTCAACAACATCTCCTGAGTACAGGGATACCACCCATGCATAGGTTTGTTGGGTTGTTTGGGGGCTAAAAGGGCCACATTGTGAAGGTGCGCATTTTCAACTTGGAATATTGACGTGTAGCCAGCCTGAGCCCATCTTTCATTTGGGACTTTTTTTTAAAGTAGGACAGTGTATTTTACCCCAAAAAGTATATATTTTGTAAAAGTAGACACCCTAGGCTATTTTAAATGGTGTTATTTTAACACTTTCCATGCACCAATTCTACCACCAGCCTTTGTCAAAGTTTGTGGTAGTCATTTTATTGTGTATTTTTTCCCACATACATTGTACTTTAGACACAAATTCACATATTTCGGTATGTGTCACTGACAAACAATACCACAATATATGTTCAGCAACATCTCCCGAGCACAGGGATACCACCCATGCATAGCTTTGTCAGCTTTGTTGGGTGTTGAAAGGCTACATTTGAGAGGTGCGCTTTTTGATTTTCAAACTTGGAATTTGAACATGTAGAGCAAGGAAGGGGTTAATAGCTCTTATAAGAGCCTTTGTAGTACTGTACAAAAAAATTAACCCCTAAAAATGCACAGACAAGAAAAAAGGTTCTGCTGTGCAGTGATCAGTGGCAGGGAAGGGGTTAATACACTACACTATACAAAGGGTATGGCTTTTATAAAAGCCCTTGGGACTCACAATTTTTTTACATTTTATTTAATTTATTACAATTAAAAAATTATGTTATACAGATCTGTCTCTTTCCCTCACTAAAACTCAAGTGAGGAGAGGGAGGCAGATCCATATGGGTCAGAACAATATTTACGAACCAGACGAATGGTGATGCTCATCTGAGAAATCACCAAACCACCTTTGCCACTGATCGGCTGTTACTGATCGCTATACACGCGTTCAGACAGCTTCAAAAGGAATACACGTAATCCCCTAGTGGGTATAACTAACCCCTAGCGAGTCTGACAAAAAAATGCTGATAGCAAAAAAAAATCCTTCTGCGACTAGATTGCTCCATATGCGCTGCTTAGGCAGTGACCATATGCACTGCTTAGGCAGTGACCATATGTGCTGCTTAGGAAGTGATATACGGCAAGGAAGGGGTTAATAGCTCTTAAAAGAGCCTTTGATATACTGTAATAAATCAAAGTAAAAAAAAATAACCCCTAAAAAAATGCACAGACAGCAAAAAATGTGCTGCTGTGTAAGATCACTGCGTACACAGCGATCAATTGCAGGGAAGGGGTTAAATACTGGAAACGGCTTTTATAAAAGCCTTTGGGTCTCAATTCTATTAAATATATTATAATTAAAAACTTACATTATACAGCTCTGTCTCCCTCCCTCACTAAAACTCAAGTGAGAGGGAGGCAGATCTACACGGGTCAGTTTACAAATATTGATCTAACCAGACGAATGGTGATGCTCATCTAAGCAAACGCCAACCCGCCTTTGTCACTTATCAGCTGTTACTGATCGCTATACATGCGGTCAGACAGCTAAAAAATTTTTTTTTACGTTAAACGTAGTCCCCTAGCGGGTATAATTAACACGTGACGGGTGTAATAAAAAAGTAAAAAAAAAATTAAAAATGCTTCTGCAGCAAGATTGCTGCATTTGCGTCAGATCGCTGCTTAGGCAGTGATCTACAGCAAGAAAGGGGTTAATCTCTCTTAAAAGAGCTTTTTTTTTTATACTGTAATGAATTACAGTAAAAAAAAAATGAACCCCTAAAAAATGCAGACAGCAAAAAATGTGCTGCTGTGTATGATCACTGCGTACACAGCGATCAATGGCAGGGAAGGGGTTAAATGGCTTTTATAAAAGCCCTTGGTGTTTAAAATTTTATTAAATATTTTTTTTATTATTTTATTTTATTTTTTTACTTTATCTGATCTGTCTCTCTCCCTTACTATAACTAGTAAGGTGAGGGAGGCAGATCAATACTTGTCAAAGGCAATATTTGCTAATATTGCCTTTGACTGTATGGTAAGTGCTCATCAGAGCACTTACCATACATGCCTGCACACAGATCACATAGATCTGTTGTGCCGGCATCGATTGGCTCCCCCTAGAGGATCGGAAGTGAAATACTTTCACTTCCGATGCTCTTGCCATTAGAAGGGAAGCGCTGCCTGTATAGGCAGCGTTCCCTTCTACTGAGCCGATGGGGTCGCTCAGGAGAGCGACCACCATCGGCTCTGGGGCAGCTGAAGGTGTTGTTAAGTGCCTCGCTGGCGAGGCACTTTAACAACACCGCAGATGCTTAGAAAGCGAACGATCGTTCGCTTTCTAAGCACATGTGTGCAGCGGGCGCAGCCATTTTTAAATGGCTGCTACGATCACTCCGTGGAGTGATCGTAGCGCGCCCCTGCACATTTGGGGGGTGTTGCACAATGCCTCTACCTAGAGGCATTGTAGCAACACCGTTAGAGTAAAGAAAGCGACCGCTGGTCGCTTTCTTTACTCCATTTAGTGCATGACGTGCCAGGCACGTCACCTGTCGGCAAGTCCTCGATTTGCCGTGACGTGCCTGGCACGTCACCTGTCGTTAAGGGGTTAATAAGGCACAGCCAGACATCCAGATTGCCAATTAATATTCCACAGCCATTTTCCCCATTAATATGCCACTATTAGCCTGCCCTTTAATATGCCACAGCCAGCTTGCCAATATGCCACAGCCAATTTTCAAATTAATTTGCCACTATTAGCTTGCCCATACATATGCCATAGCCAGATTTCCAATTAATATGCCACAGCCAATTTCCCATTAACATGCCACAGACTATTTGCCCATTAATATGCCAGATAATTTACCCGTTAATATGCCGCAGACAATTTGTCCATTAATACACCACAACCACCCTCCTCTCCCCTTCCCCAGTACTCACATCTCCTCTGTGTTTTATTCTGCCAGTAGTATGCCAGTATTATTTTGCCATTCATTTGCCAAAAATGTCTTCATTTACCTAAATCTGCACTCCGATGCTTCGCCATTGGCTTTTTAATTATTTTTATATATATGTATTAAAGAAGATTTATCCAGTCATGAATGTAAGGACTTGTTTTATCTGTTGATGGGCCTTCTATAAGAAAATCGTTTGTGAGTGTATATTTACACATATTTACGCCTGCTAAACACCTCCAGTTACACCATACTGTATTGTTCTATGATATATTGTTGTTTTTCCCATGTGTCTGCGCTCCCTTGTTTTTTTGTATTGCTGTTTGTGAGGACTAGACGAGTAGTAGTAGTGGGAAGCTGCGCCATTACTGGGGAGTATTACTTGTTCTAATTTGCACGTGGAGGCTGATCTCACTATTGTAGTCTGTAATTACAGCTGCTTTATGACAAACATCCATCACCGATTCAGCCACTTGAGTCGTTACTTGTTATTTGAAAGGTCAAGACCAAGAAAAGATTTTCCTGTAACCAGATGAGTTTATAATGACTTTCCCAAGCACATTATAATAATAATAATAATAACTAGTATTTATATAGTGCCCTTCTACCAGTGGGAATCAAAGGGCATTTAAGCGAACGTTCTTGGAATCCAGCAAATCTCCAGCCGAACAGTAGATGTTATCTTTAGCCAATCGATGGTTTTCATTTATTGACCTCGGAAGGATGGATATTTGAGTTGACCCTGCCAAGATATTGAGGTTTGATAGACAGTAGCAGCTTCCTGTTTGGGCTCCTCTCACCCTCTTTTCTTCCAATCTTTCCTTTTCTTGAAATACATTACACTATGTCATAATTATTACCACACCTTTCACGCTAACATACCCCTGGTGTTCCACCTCGTTCATGATTTGTTTATCCTTGGCATCATTCAATTACCAAATCTATGTGCCTCGGCCACCAACCTTACTGCTTCTTCCATTCTCACTAACACATCATCATCACAAAATAAGCAAGCAACCCTTCCCAAGGAGTCACAGCAAATACTGTAAAAACACCCAATAGTGCTAAAATAAGGCCAAACTAGCCCTGTGGTATCTGCCACCAAGACGTTAGAAGCAGAGTCCTGTAAGTTGCGAGGTGGGGCCTCCATGGATCAGACTTGTTTGTCCAGCACATCACACAGATGCTCGATTGGATTGAGATATGGGGAATTTGAAGGCCAAGTCAACACCTTGATCTCGTTGTGTTCCTCAAACCATTCCTGAACTATATTTGCTTTGTGGCAGGGCACATTATCCTGTTGAAAGAGGCCAATGTCATCAGGGAATACTGTTTCCATGAAAGGGTATACATGGTCTGTAACAATGCTTAGGTAGATGGTACATGTCAAAGGAACATCCACATGAATGGCAGGACCCAAGGTTTCCCAGCAGTACATTGCCCAAAGCATCACACTGCCTCCGCCGGATTGCCACCTGTCAGTTCAAAGCATCACACCGCCCCCGCCTGGTTGCCGTCGGTGTATGTGTATGTTGTTAAAACCACATAAAATGGTGTATCTTACCAATAACAAATATGGCAAGGTACCTAAAAAAAAGAAAATCACGTAGCATTATTCTGTTGGAAATCTCATAAAATAATAATATTGGTTTCGCAGACAAAGAGAACAAAACCTAATGTAATGGTTTATTTCTTTATTTTTATTTTTTAATTAATATAAAGCATATATTATTTTTGTGTGAAAACATGTGGAGTGAATACTGAACGGTACAAAAATGACTGATATTCCGTGTAGAAGAGGTGGTCTTCCCACAAACCTGTTCTTAGAGGTATCACTGATTGTACAGCTTTCAATTCGTTTGGCCTTTTTAATGGACTTACCAGGTAAATATTGTGAATCAATTTAGAAATATTCAAATAGACTCACCCAAGAGCTCAGGTGAGTTGAGGTGAGTAGCAGGTGAGTGAAAGTGAATAACAGGTGAGTTGAAGTGAATAGCAGGTGAGTTGAAGTGAATAGCAGGTGAGTTGAGGTGAGATGAACATTCCATCTCACCAATTCAGCTATACATTGTACAGGAACAAACCTGGTTAGTTCCCCCGCTAAGTGAACTCATCAGGTTTGTTCCTGCACAATGTATAGCTGAATTGGTGAGTTGAAATGTTCATCTCACCTCAACTCACCTGCTATTCACTTTAACTCACCTGCTATTCCCTTCAACTCACCTGCTATTCACTTTAACTCACCTGCTACTCACCTCAACTCACCTGCTACTCACTTCAACTCACCTTTTAGTGAATAGCCCTAATAGACATTATTAAGGCATATTGATTAGTCGTAAATTGTTTTTTGGGCTCACTTGCTATTTACTTCAAATCACCTGCTATTCACTTTAACTCACCTCTTAGTGAATAGCCCCAATAGTTTTTGTGTTTGATTATAGGTTATTTTTCTTCATTTTTCTTCACTACATACAATAAAAGCAATGTTTAGGCTGACAGAATGTAAGTCGTCAGAACAGGTTTGTAGAAGGTGTAATTGCACCTTGAAAGGAGTTTACTCTTGACATAATTGAGAAAACATTCAAATATGCAACATTAGACTTGCAAAATACATTATATACACGGCTATGTGTTCTGTTTGCACATAGATATTTTTAAAAGCCCATATAAAAGACTGTACTTTAAGGGAACATAATACACCAGATGTGGCAACCTGAATCACATAAGAGAAATAGATTTTTTTTTTTACCAATAAATATATTTAAACAAAAAAATATTAATTGTCATGATTGAAAACAACACTTATATACATGTTGTAAACAAAAAATGTAAATCTCATACGCAGTTCAATCTATAGCTGAATATTTAAAGGAACAGTAAGCCAAATATATGTAATGCACTTCCATGGAATATTATACTTTAATGACATTAATAATTGAGACATAATTAAAATAAGCAATTCATCTTAAAAATATAGATTTTCTTCCAATTGGTAGGGCAGTCTCATCTCATTGGTTAGAAATGAATATCTATCACTTGAAGCTGTCTACCAATCACAGGGCTGCTACTGTGGAGATTTTTTATTATTCTAACTCCTCCACCAATCAGAGTTCAGCAATGTGAATCTGGTGTGCAGCATCTTTGTCAACATTCTAAACCATCTACCAATCAGAATACAGAAGTATATATGATACTGATGAAGTGCAGTGTTGTGTACAGTTCCATCAGTGTGCCATAGTTGTATCTATTTATTAAGATAGGCAGGTATTCAGTTGGGTGAGGCACATGTTGGTGGCTGATCCTATGGAAACAAATGATAAGTTTGTGTTGCTGTTCCTTTGAACTATTATTCTATCTCTTCTTAGAAAGGTAACTCTCAGATCACCCTTTATAAAGAATGCAAACCTTATGTCGCTCAGAGATCTGATGCACATCAAATTTCATTTTTTTTTTCAAAGAAAACATACAAAGATAGGGAAAAAAAACACATAAAAGATACAAAAAAGGAAAAACTCACGTAACAGATATCAATTTTTTCAACCAGTGAATCTTCACATTACATTATATAATAATACAATCATTCATAGATTAACCTAGACCAATGAGACATAAGGACATATAGAGGGGTTCGCCAAAGGCAGAGCTTGGTTGGGGGTACTCAGGAAAACTATGTAGGGTGGGTATATAAGGGGCTTGATCATAAGTAGGTGATGTATCTCATGTATAAAGACTCAGGCAATTTACTAAACTGGGAAAGTGTTGTAGACGCTCTACTGACAGGAGGTTATGTATAGAAATTTCCATACACAAAAGTTTTGTTATATATTTAAAAAAAATTAGTGTCATCGCTATTACCTAAGAGACATGGAGAATATGTCATAGTTTAATCCTCCCAGTACTTCGTGTGTTACTCTTGATACATAATCTCTCCGGTGCACAATGGCTAACATTAGCCGCCTGACCTTCTAAGGCTGGGCAAGGATGCCGTATGGCTAGAAATCTGACCGCATAGACCAACAACTAATCCTCCATCTTTGTCTCAAACATACATTCTAATGGTGATATTCACTAAAAGCAGGTGAGTTGAGTAGTAGGTGAGTTGAAGTAAATAGCAGGTGAGTTGAAGTAAATAGCAGGTGAGTTGAAGTAAATAGCAGGTGAGTTGAAGTGAATAGCAGGTGAGTTGAAGTGAATAGCAGGTGAGTTGAGGTGAATAGCAGGTGAGCATTCCATCCCACCAATTCACTTATACATTGTGCAGGTACAAACCTGGTTAGTTCCCCCACTAAGTGATCTCATCAGGTTTGTTTCTGCACAATAGTGTACAAGTGATCGGCGCTAGTTAAGCTAACAATATAAAAAGTGCAGCTCCTCCACGGCACACACAGCAAACAGTGAAAAATCAAACAAATAAAGTGTTGCACAAAAATTATATGTATGTGTGTGCATACTTATCTTGAAGGAAAAATAACTCAGACAAAATACATGTAAAAAAAGAAAAAAATAAGAACACAATGTGTAATACTGAAACAGTATAATGAGAAATATTTCCCCCAATCGAAATTTACTCACAAAAACCAGAGCCTACGAACTGGCTCTGAGTATAAACGCAGGAAGGACTCTAAGTCCTATCAACCATAACAGCATATACGCAGGGATGCAGTAGAGATGATGGTCAGAAGATCTCCCCAAGCTTCAACCAAGGGTATACACCACACGATAATCGGGACAATAGAGGATAAATAACCAGGTGTAATATAAACAAAGGCAAAATCTTTAATATCCCTCTAAAATCTGAGGCTTACATATCAACAGATAAAATCAGCAGTATGATCATTATCACCAATCCTTCCGTACCAAGTGGCTCAATCTTATACTAGTCTCTAGGCAGCTCAAGGTGTTCAAACGGAGGTAGAAAATATAACCTCACAGAAGCTTCCGGGTACCAGTCTTGTGCAACGTCACCCAAGTCTCGCGACGCGTTTCGCCCTAAGGCTTCTTCCAGGCGGTCTGCACAATGTATAGCTGAATTGGTAAGATGAAATGTTCATCTCACTTCCACTCACCTGCTATTCACTTCAACTCACCTGTTATTCACTTCAACTCACCTGCTATTCACTTCAACTCACCTGCTACTCACCTTTTAGTGAATAGCCCCAACAGATTGCCTATTGTCCTTTATATTATTTGTTTAACTAAATATTTACATATATGGCTATAAAGAGCAATACTTATATGGTGTGTCCAATCAGCTGCTGGCAACAGACAGGCCTGTTGCATATTTGAGTCTATCAGGGATGGTCCAGCATCCTATTTTAAGTGAATATCAGCATCCTTATCTGCACGGCCAAGTGGAACATAGATATGTGCCCTGACTGAGAACATTAAAACGATAAGCGTACTGGAAGTAGCTCAGCTCATTGCAGAAATACCTACATATATACAGAGCTTTGTTCACGAAATAGGGAATTGGCAAGGGAATTGCTAACGTAAGGCCAAAGTAGCCGAGTTGGAAATATTCGCCTATTCAGCGATTCCTGAAAATATTTTGGCCTTAAATTTACAATCTCCTCTTTCATGAATACAGCCCACAGAGTTTGAAAATTACAAATAAATACATGGATGCTGGGAGAGCTGATTCTTGATAATTCTAATATTTGAATGGCTTAAACCGGTGTCCCCACGGATATGTTAATGGCATTTGTACACTGGATGAGTTTAAATGTACAACACACAATATTACACAGAGGACTATGTATAAAGAGCAATTCTGGGGCAAAGATCCAAACATGGAATAATCAGCATGGAAACCAACGGAATGTGCCTACTGATTGCTTCACTTATGGAACCTTTGTCCCAGGATTGTGCACGCATGTATAACCAACATTAAATCTGTAACGTGACATCAATGCAGCTAGCAGGGCTATCTTGAAGGTCTGGTGAATGGTGTATTCTGAGGTGGGTCAGAAAGGTGCAGTAAGTGCTCGTACCTGGTGGCAAAGTATGTATTATCTCTGGTGTACGATACCAGAAGTCCAAAGGCCTATAATATTCGAATCCAGGGCGCTAAGAGTTGTGCAAGAGAGCACAGCTGAAGTCCCAAATCTGTTTCTCCCCTGCATGGTGGACGGGGGTATTTTTATACAGAGGTCCTCCATCTGAATATCGGCTACTGAACCACTCTCAAGCTGGTTTCTTATTGGCAGCTCACAGTGTTCTAATTTAGAATGTTGGAGAAAAAAGTACAACATAGTGCAGTGTACACAGTACTGCACAATGCTATGCACATCTTTTCTTTCTACATCTAATAGCTTACATGTGTTTTATGCAAGAAACGTGAAACACTTTAGCAATGTAGCAGCAAAATATGCAATAGAATAAACATCCTAGTTCCTAACACAAACTCGGTGTCAGGCAGCCTTAACCCTAACACAATCTGTGGTGTGTTACATCATCAATATACATGACTGCCACTGGGGAAGGACGGCAAGACTTTTGTTGTTTCCTGTTAGGTTATATCATTGTGTCATGATGACTTTGTGATCTTATAATTTAATCATTACTAAATCCTATCAACGTTTAGCTATCATTTCTGCAGTAGATATTTCTGTTGAGTTTTTGCTTTCGGCTGAGCAGAGCTTCAAGAAACCTGTCTACACCTCTGTTTAAATCACAGTAATCCCTAACTATAGCAGACAGGCTGTGAACATTATAATTGCAAACCATGACCCAAGGGGGCAACCAAAACATAAAGTAGGACAATTCAAAGCATAATTCCCAGCAATTATGGAGTCTGCAGGGTAACTATACCACCTGTGGGCAAGTAGGGCTGCTATTATTGAGACCATCTGAAGACAAGCAGGACTGTTATGGTGAGTGGTGGATTATACTGAACCACTCTCAAGCTGGTTTCTTATTGGCAGCTCACAGTGTTCTAATTTAGAATGTTGGAGAAAAAAGTACAACATAGTGCAGTGTACACAGTACTGCACAATGCTATGCACATCTTTTCTTTCTACATCTAATAGCTTACATGTGTTTTATGCAAGAAACGTGAAACACTTTAGCAATGTAGCAGCAAAATATGCAATAGAATAAACATCCTAGTTCCTAACACAAACTCGGTGTCAGGCAGCCTTAACCCTAACACAATCTGTGGTGTGTTACATCATCAATATACATGACTGCCACTGGGGAAGGACGGCAAGACTTTTGTTGTTTCCTGTTAGGTTATATCATTGTGTCATGATGACTTTGTGATCTTATAATTTAATCATTACTAAATCCTATCAACGTTTAGCTATCATTTCTGCAGTAGATATTTCTGTTGAGTTTTTGCTTTCGGCTGAGCAGAGCTTCAAGAAACCTGTCTACACCTCTGTTTAAATCACAGTAATCCCTAACTATAGCAGACAGGCTGTGAACATTATAATTGCAAACCATGACCCAAGGGGGCAACCAAAACATAAAGTAGGACAATTCAAAGCATAATTCCCAGCAATTATGGAGTCTGCAGGGTAACTATACCACCTGTGGGCAAGTAGGGCTGCTATTATTGAGACCATCTGAAGACAAGCAGGACTGTTATGGTGAGTGGTGGATTATACTGAACCACTCTCAAGCTGGTTTCTTATTGGCAGCTCACAGTGTTCTAATTTAGAATGTTGGAGAAAAAAGTACAACATAGTGCAGTGTACACAGTACTGCACAATGCTATGCACATCTTTTCTTTCTACATCTAATAGCTTACATGTGTTTTATGCAAGAAACGTGAAACACTTTAGCAATGTAGCAGCAAAATATGCAATAGAATAAACATCCTAGTTCCTAACACAAACTCGGTGTCAGGCAGCCTTAACCCTAACACAATCTGTGGTGTGTTACATCATCAATATACATGACTGCCACTGGGGAAGGACGGCAAGACTTTTGTTGTTTCCTGTTAGGTTATATCATTGTGTCATGATGACTTTGTGATCTTATAATTTAATCATTACTAAATCCTATCAACGTTTAGCTATCATTTCTGCAGTAGATATTTCTGTTGAGTTTTTGCTTTCGGCTGAGCAGAGCTTCAAGAAACCTGTCTACACCTCTGTTTAAATCACAGTAATCCCTAACTATAGCAGACAGGCTGTGAACATTATAATTGCAAACCATGACCCAAGGGGGCAACCAAAACATAAAGTAGGACAATTCAAAGCATAATTCCCAGCAATTATGGAGTCTGCAGGGTAACTATACCACCTGTGGGCAAGTAGGGCTGCTATTATTGAGACCATCTGAAGACAAGCAGGACTGTTATGGTGAGTGGTGGATTATACTATTCATATGCGCATAGTTGTCACCCAGACAGTATTTTACTGGCAGACCATTATAAAATTGGCTGGAGGGCAATGCTAAGTCTATGTAGGTAATAAAATGTCTGGCTTTTTAGACAAAGAGGTGTCAATCCTACATGTGTACATGGAAAGTATTATGTGACCCCCCCCCCCTTTTTTTTAAATTAATTATTATTATTTAATTAATATTAATGGTTTGCTATCATGAACTATGATGCTTGCTACTGTCATAAGGGAGTCATACTGTATTTATATAAAAATAATAATACTATTATGTTAATTATTCCTGTAACAATGCCTTGTATAACATAAGATGTGTAAAAATAACGTACACACACAAAAAAAACCTGCATCTGCAGCTTATTATACATATGCAGGCCTGGATTCCATTACTTGGAATAAATGTATCACTAGATAATCTTCAAACGCACCCGTGGGCTAAAATGCTACACATTTTTCACAGCTAATAGAATCCGTCTCCCAGTTCTTAATGCAGATCTCACAATGAGATGCACTGAATAAATACATATTTCCCAGATGATCAGAAAAGGGAATTTCAAACCTACAGGGACACTATCACCTAAACATTGCTTATACTGCGAATGTACAACAAAAAACAAAAAAAATGATGGGAAATTATCTGTACAGCAAAACTGCAAGCAAATGCCTAACTCAGGAGAAAATGTGTTTTAAATGCGTTGTGTGGAGTCTCCAGTTTATGACATCTGCAAATTATACATTTCCAATTGAAAAGCAGTTCATTTGCCACATGGTATCAAGCCACAGGTGATGTCATAAGTAGTAGACGCCACAGACATGAAAACACTTTTTTTCTTCTAATTTAGGGATTCGCTTGCAATTCTGTGAACATGATGTATAGGACATTTTCAATCAACTTTTATTCTCTACATTCACAGTAAAAAAAATTAAAATAAAGTGCTACAGACCCTTTAAGGCCCAAGTGGGATAAATTCTCCCATTCAGAGAATCCCATTCGCTTGAGGCTACTTCTGCCTTAAAGGCCAACTGTAATCCTTTTTTTCCACATTATGAAAATTAAAAGCCGAGTCTAATAAATTGAATATTGTGCTTTTTGTTTAATGATAATACACACTTTCCTCCACTACCACCCTCCCCAGCAGCGTTGGCTACATGGGGAGTGAGCATCCATTTTATCCAGCTCTTTGGTCACATCCCGACACCGTTAAAGCCCCCCACCCCACTCATGATAGGGCTAGGGGCTGAGCAAGTGCCCCTAGCCCTGTTAATAAAAGAAACTCCCCATTAGGGATGCTCAAGTGCCTCATTGTACTCACCCCATCACCACTCCCCCAATAATGTACCAGGGACCAGAGGCTGCCCCTAGTCAAGGTCATCCCTGCTAATCCCATGCAAAAAATGAGGGTCTCTCTGTGCGCTAGCAGAGAACCATTTGCAGAACAGACCGGGTTTCCTGGGAAACATGGCAGGTGCCAGAGGATAAACTGGTATGTACTGTCAAAAATACCCAACAGATCATCCTCAGGATAGGGACAAGTTCTTCTTCACTTGTTATTTATAAGTTAGAAGTGCAGGTTGAAAAAATAAAGTTTAGTCTAAAACACATTTTCTCTTCACTTATATATTTGCCTGCAATTCAATATACAGCCCATTTTTGATCATTTTTAAAAAAAAAACAAATTCTCTTCATTCCTAGGGTGGCCACCTTTTCTTCAAAAAAAATACCGGCCTTGGTACTGTCTCCATAGACTTAACATTGGCCTGATGCCAATTTTTCACCGGCCTGCCGGTAAAATACCGGCCAGGTGGCAACCCTATTCATTCCCAGTATTAACAATGTTTAGGTGACAGGGTCCCTTTAAGTTAAAGCAGCACTGTCTCTTTAAACATTAATTCTTATAATGTGAAGCTGCTCTTCAAACAGGAATATGTTGATTCTATTTTGATTCCCTGTATATATCTCACTACACGACTATTGAAACGTGTGTTCCCTTTTGTACGGGGATCTTTTTCAATCTCTGTTTTGTTCCAGCTCTTGTGGGGCAGAGTTAGACCCAGCGTCGCGAATAAAACCTTATTGTGATTTTATTTATATAATAGCTGTTGATAGCAGGGAATATGTTCATGACTCTAATCCTATTCTTTTGCGATGCCTGTATTAAAAAAAATAATAATAAGACGATTCTGGCGGTTTTATTTTCAAGGATTTCTGAATACACAGAAAAAAAAAATATAAATACTTTACAAGAACAAACAATTTTTCAGGACACTTTGTGATAAATAATAGGACCCTTTATAAAGCTCAAAGGGGAGAGAGAATCAACAATCCTCTTTTTATTTCCAAGGGGTTTTTATTTAGTACATTGTTATCCTCCATAGATTATTTAAATTCTAAAAATGCAGCAATCATGCAAAAAAATAAAAATAAAAAAAGATCTATACTTGCTGATGGATTGCATAGAACAGAACTCAGAAATCTGTATTGATTTGTATAAATAGCCAAGCAGATCTCCCGTGGCACAGATAACTATCGCTGTCTGGGAACAGCCAATCAGCGTGGGGGGGGTGGGGGTGTCTCATTTCGCTTGTCAGGTTCTAAATGTAGCGGTACATTTTTTATGCCCTGCTAAAAATCTATATCATCCCTTTGAAGATCCATCTTCACCTTCACCCCCTATCTCATAAAAGCTGGAAATAATATGTTAAATAAATTCCTTTTTCTATAGCAAAGAGTCTTGAGTCGCAGGTGAAATTAATTTCACTGTAAAGCTACAGGAGAAATGTGAATTGTTTTTAAGTGATATTAGATTTTAGAAATATATACAACATACAGAAAACAAATTAGGCAGAGCCGCCCATCTAAGAGTAGGGACTGAAAACTTTCAGACTGGAGAGATATAGGGGTCCAGGCCACACCAGCAAATGGAATATACGCAGGATAATAGTGCTGACTGTTAATGTAATGTAGGGTTCCACTTAGATTTATTAGAGCAGAACTCTACTGCACCTCCGAGATTATGTTTGGATGTCGTGTTGGTTCACACGTGAGAGACAGGATACCACGAAAAAGCAATAGTGTAAAAACATTTAAAAATCTAATAATACACAGAAAAATCAAGGCTTACATTCAGATGTTGTGAACTCTTGCAAGAAGTCCTGTTTCCAGTATATGGTACACGTGATCTGTGGAGAGGAACCAACACTACATCCAAACATAAGCCAAAGTCTCTCGGAGGTGTTATCTATTGAGCAGCAGAGTTCTGCTCTAATAAATGTAAGTTGAATCGTAAGGTGGAGTGGGACCTTTAATATTAACAGTCTGCACTAGTATCCTGTGTATATTCTTTTATCTTTTCCTAGCAGGTGAGTTGAAGTGAATAGCAGGTGAGTTGAAGTGAATAGCAGGTGAGTTGAGGTGAGATGAACATTCCATCTCACCAATTCAGCTATACATTGTGCAGGAACAAACCTGATGAGATCCCTTAGCGGGGGAACTCAGGCACAGGCTCAAACTGAGGGTTCACTACATCTCCGGCATCCATGGAAATTCAGGCATGAAGTATAGGATGTCGGCAGGGACCGAGAGGGACTTTAGAGACCCTGATCGGGTCTCCGCTTGCGTGTTCCTGGCCCCCAATCACTTCATGATCGGCAGCCAGGAACACAAAGACGGCGGATGGTTCTTTGGTCGTCAAGGACCAAAGCACCATGCGGCGCGAGGGGGTTAAGCAGTGTAAACTGCAGATAAATTGAAAGTTGTATTGATGTTTTTGTAGCAACAGTCCTGCCTATCAATCCAAGCCCCTCCTTGTTCGGATGTCAGTGAATTTAGAAGCCCCGGTAAAAAAAAAATTCAGTGTTAAACTACAAGAGAATTGTAAATTGTTTTAAAGTAAAAATTATTAGAACACATGTCCAACATACATAAAACAGGCTCAGTGGAACTGGGACCTTTAAACGTAGACTACTGCTGTCACTGACAATTCGAAAATGAAACAGAGCATGATCTGTCGGGCAATCAGTTTCCTCCAGGGAGGGTGGGAATGGCAAAACTAAATGGAAACAGCTCGACTTATGTGAGAGAGAAGTTAGAAGATATATTTGTAAGTATTGAAGCACTTTCTGTCATGTAAACACCAAGGATGTAAAATATACAGAATAAATGTATAGAATTAATAGGCGAGTAGCTCGGGAGTTAGACGCACATTACGACCTCGTGGGAAATAGTTTAGTGCGCTCACAGATAACGAGGAAAATATATCTGTTTTATATAAATGGAAAGTGTAGCTTTCCATGTATCACGTTCTAAACATGATGGGAGCCGTGAAGGACACGGAGTCTGTAATTGTGCTGATGATATAACTAAGAAATTTAGGGGTATCAGTCAATTTGGTAAAAAAGAAATTTATTCAAAAAATGAAATTTTGTGGGGCAATGTGCCGATTTTTCTTTTTTATCCCTTGTTTAAAGGGGATATCTAAAACAGATTCATATAATTAATGACCTCAATGCCCCAAATCATGAAGACTAACTTAACAGTTTCGAGGAAGTGTAGCTAATATGGTGTTGTCCATAATTTGAATAATGACAAATCCCTAAGTCTCAGCCATCACTGCTTTCATAAGGAAGTTGCCATAGTCTCCGAACATCTGGGGAACTACCAGCTGGCTAGCTCTACGATTGGTCCATGAATAGACAGGCCAGGTGGACTGGATAGTTCTTGTCTGCCGACATATTCCATGGGAGTTATTAACCCCTTAAGGACAAAAACTTTTTTGTTTTATGTTTGTTTAACCGTAATCTCTTTCTTTCTAATGTAGTGTAGTCTAAATTACAAACTATATTCTGTTTTCTTAAAGGGAATCCGTCACCAAACACTCAATAGATTTGCAGGCAATGAAGAAAACAATAAATTGAAGGCATATTTCCTTTTAACACTGATACAAATGCTTTAAGTGAGCTATTTTCAGGCAAAAATATTAATGAGATGTCACAAATTTGTGTAACTGTGGCCACCAATAGGAAAGTGTGGCATGATATGCAAATTCAATGCAAGACTCAACCAGCAGGGAAAGTGATGTTACTTGCATAGGATTGCCCACAAACTGGTGAAATGGCTTCAAGCACTTCCTCCCAGCAGAGGAAGTGATGTCCTCCTGGCAGCCAGACAAACATCTCAGTGCTTGTGTGGAGGGGAGGCAGGGTGTTTCTCTGTGTCTTTTACAAGATGCCCATGGTGCGTAGCCTGCTTTGTCAGGTCCATTGTTCTGGGGTTGTGTTCTGTGGACTAAGCAGAGATTTCCTGAATGGGAAACCCCGGCTCCTCAAAGTGTCATGAACTGGGGGGACTGGGCAGTGAAGTGGCAAATGAGGTTCAATATAGACAAATGTAAAGTTATGCATTATGGGAAAAATAATAACAAAGCAACATATACGTTAAATGGTTTTTCCCTGGGAAAAACTACTAATGAAAAGGATTTAGGAATAATTATAGACAACAAACTTGGCAACAGTGCCCAATGCCAGTCAGCAGCTGCAAGGGCCAATAAGATATTGGCATGTATAAAACGAGGTATAGATTCACGGGAGGAGGATATCATCTTGCCTCTTTACAAATCAATGGTAAGCCCTCACCTTGAATATGCAGTACAGTTCTGGGCACCAGTCCTTAAAAAGGATATTAAGGAACTAGAAAAAGTGCAAAGGAGAGCTACAAAATTAATAAGGGGTTTGGAGGATCTTAGTTATGAAGAGAGACTTAAAAAATTGAATTTATATACGTTAGAAAAAAGGCGTCTCAGAGGGGATATGATAACATTATATAAATATTTGCAGGGCCAATATAAAGAGCTCTCCAGGGACCTGTTCATTAACAGAAAGGTACAAAGAACAAGAGGTCACCCCCTCAGACTGGAAGAGCAAAGATTTCATAGACAGCAAAGGAAGGGATTCTTTACGGTTAGGACAATAAAGTTATGGAACTCACTGCCAAGAGAGGTAGTGCTAGCAACCACAATAGATGCATTTAAAAATGGTTTGTATGTTTTTTTAGGAAAGCAGAACATACAGGGCTATTAATAATAGAATAAGCATTAATAAAAGAGCTTATTGATCCAAGGAGAAATCTGATTGCCTCTTGGAGTCAAGAAGGAATTTTTTCCTCCAGGAGGCAAAATTCGAAATAGCTTCCTTAGGGGTTTTTTGCCTTCTTTTGGATCAAAAGCTGTAATGATAGGTAGAAGGGTTGAACTTGATGGACTTGTGTCTTTTTTCAACCTAAATTACTATGTTACTATGTTACTATGTAACAGACACACCCACAACGCATGCATTATGTTTAATTATTATTTTAATGGGAAGCTGAATGTGCTGGTGGTGTGCAAAGTGACATTTGTACCTGTCACCTTGTAGAATTAAAATGTTTGACAAGCTATTAATTTACTCATACTGCAGGGTACATCTGTGATGCTGCCCAGCCCTACATGTCATGTCCACTATAGTGCATTCCATGGGCTATTGCCTCCATTACCCACCCCCAAACAAAACACATGATGCTTGAAGCACAGTGAGGTCTCTGCAGGTTGCACTTGAGCAAATCACTGTTTCCTTAACCTGGTAGCATTGCTTTAAGCACACAGGAGTAGAAAACCAACCTCCTAACACTGCGCTGGATGTATCCTCCCCGTATAATGTATGTATGGCTCTTCTTTTATTTCTTGCCCTTTACTACCTATGTACATCTATATTTACATGTATTACAGATAGATAGAGGCTTTTGCAATGTTCCAATGCTGACAGAGTCCCTTTAAGGAAACATGTGGCTTTCTTTTGATGTCATATTTATCCTCAGAAAGCAGAATATATGATTTTTCACAACGTGTTTAACCTTAATGGTATTTCTGGGGCAAAGTACTAAAAGTTAATTATCATCAGGAACCTGGGTCCTTACTACTTGTGGTCCAAACATTGCGAATCAGAGTCCTTCCTGCTCTGTTAACATTATATTTTTTTTTTTTTTTTAAATGACCCTAACTGCTTGTATTGTACTCTGGTGATATAGTTTTTCTGATCCTTAATGTAATGCCACAAAAATGTACCCAACCATCCTAAGATACAAAGCAAGGAGTGTCAAGGTAGAATCATACATACAGCTTCCTTGGTGAACCCCCCCCCCCCCCCCCCCCCCCCCATATATACTTGAATATTTATTTGTGGAAAGATTTCTGGATCTTCCATAAGTATGTTTGGTTTTTTTCCACACAAGTTGTATTTGTGTGTTTAATGTGCCACTCCTTACTTTGTATATTATTTTTGGGGATGTATATATATATATATATATATATATATATATATATATCACTATTACACGTGTTACCTTGCCATGTAGAGCTTTTCTACAACCACCAGACTTAACGTTGGCTTGAAGCCTTTTTTCTTTTACTGTCCTGTTTGGCTAGGTGGCCATCCCTGACCATCCCTGTGCTTATTTAACCCATTATGCACACTGTAGCCTCTGCATCACAACTTAGAAATATATAGGGAAGACCCAACGCATCCTAAATTGGGATCATTTGGGATGGGTGAGAAGAGAAAGGAAACAGGAAAAGCTTGAGAGGGGATATGTACTATTGTCTAGTCCATCATGGTGGGGTATCAAATGGGTGGGGTTTCTGTCTACCCTTAACAACCATCAGCCTTAACAAACCTTAACAAATCAGAATACATTATTACGTTCTTTTTAAATTTGCCACGCCCCATTTGAAGATGTAAACATGACTCATTTTCTACCCTGTTTAATTACAAGTGATGTTAACACTGACACTGTAGATATTTGGGAACTACATATCCCATGACATTCAGTCAGCCTCAGGGCAGCCTTAGGAATCTCTAAGCAAAAAGTTATTGTTCTATGCCCTCCCACTGCTTTTGCGTACTTGCAAGAGGATCAGTGGCAACGCACTGGGTTATCAGTTTGTGAACAAATAAAAATGTAGTTCCCAAATGCCTGCAGTGCCAAGGTTAGGCATCACTTGTTTAGTAAACGCACATTTTGAAACATCTTTCCTCTAAAGATGCAATAAGTTAAGTCTTTGTATAAACTCTAAAACCTCCATCAGAAATTATAGGATAAACTACAGCATATAAAGAGAATTCTTCTGTTCACAAATATATATCTTCTTTTTATTTTCCTTACACAGATACTTTTTTTTTTTAAAACGTACAAAACACATTTTGGACTTTTAACAACATGAATTCAGCTAGGACAAACCTAAGCTCCTGGTTCTTCAGTCTGTCGATTAGTACCCTAAAAAGTATCCTATTTCCTTTTCATTTTGTCCGTTTTGCACAGCATACCACATTTAAAACAATCCCATCCCTCCCCAAAAAAAATAAAATGCAAGTGAAACAATAATACTAGGATAATAATTACACCTAAATATCTGTTTCACGCAGTCCACAGCAATCTGTCAGATCGTACATCTGGTAGTCAAGTTCCGTCAAGTCATTGGAAACGGCCATAGAAATGGATTCAACCTCACTCTTGTAGGATGCCGAGACATTACTTTTACTCGAGCCGTTTCTTATTTTGTTTGAAAGATTGTTCATTTTTTCTTTGAGCTGAGTAGATGGTTTTTGGAAAGGAGAAATTATCTTCCACCTTTTAAAATCCATAGATTTCCTCTTGGTGTGCATTCCTTGGTTACCCGGGTTGAAGATAAACGAGGAATTCATAGATGAAAAGTTTGTACGATGGTCTCTATCCGACTCCTTCCCGGAGCTGGTCATGGATGTTCTCCACTGATGGTCATAAACTCTCCAAAGTGGTCGCCGTCTTCTCCGGCACTGACATTTCAGGAGCCTGATGAAGGCTCTTTTAAATTCTTTGCTGGAGCATGGGTATATCATGGGATTGACGCAGCTATTGAAGTATCCCAGCCAGAAGATAACCTTGAAGACTGAATCAGAAGGCTTCAGTGAAGGAAAGAAGGACCCTGCGGAAAACAAGATCAGAAATATCATGTCAGGCATTTGAACAAAATAGGATGATTTTGGGGTGAACACATATAAACATTGTGTTTAAATAAAAGCAGAAGGAATATGTAGTTAAACACCATTTAAAGCAAGACTCCAGGCATCAAACTAACTTTGGTCTATCTATTGGTGTTTCACCTGTAGACTGTACAGGGAGAGTCAGCACTACGCAGCATCCGCAGCAACATTGTGGCAACGCAATAGCGCATGTACTGTGCTCTGTGGAAATAGAGGATTAATTTCGTCCCAAATTTGGACTGTCGCTTCCCAATCGGAAAAAAAGTTGCACAGTGGGTCTACAGTATATATGCGGTATGTCTTTCCATATACATGATGATATCACAGTTACCAACAAGCCCTGAATTTGTTTGCCCCAGTGCCGTCAAATTTGGGTCTTGTCCCAGTCTTATAACTGCCTTAGCCCTGCATTGTGTCTGGAAGACATACACAGTCTCAAAGAGGCGAAACGAGCACCAGACACCAGGAGTTCAAACCCCCGGTGGTCACAAAACATCATGTGACTTCTCGTGACTCCCCCCCCCCCCCCCCCCTTTTAGCTTTGGCCCCTTTTTGTCCCAGCAATATGGAATTATAAACATACACGTGTGCATGTCAAATCTGCAGTCATCTCCATGGGAGTCGTATGACTGATAAAAGGACACAGCACATAAATAGATCATAAGGCTCCAACGAATTGGATACTGTAGCTGCAAAGTACTGCCACGGACAAGCAAATGTTACAAATTTGCTTTTAAAATAAAATAACCTTGATATAATATAATATAATAGATTAATAGGTTAGTCAATGGGTTTTGTGTTTTTTTTTTTTTAACCCATAATATCCCTTTAATGATACAATTCTGACTACCGTCTTTTGCTGCAGGAATGGATACTTTTCAGTTCCTCCATAGAGATTAGATCTGTTTGTCTAATGTAAAGGTTTACACACAGTAGATTGTACAGGAGAAAATGACTGGAAAATGTAACGAGTAAATCATCGGCAATCAGTGGAAAATGCAGAGAAGGTTTCGCTCTTACCAGGCAAATGGTACATGCGCCCTGATAGGGGAACTCTATCACCAAATATAATGTATACTGAATGGTAAGAAATGATTGAAAACGATCTATACATTGTGTTAGTTTAAAGCAAATGCCTAAATTAAGAGTAAAAACGTGTTATATATATATGTCTGTGGAGTCTTCTGTTTGTGACATCACCTGTGGCTTGGTATGCAAATGAAATGTGTAATTTGCATATCAGGCGACAGGTGATGTCATAAGCAGGAGAGTCCACAGACACATGTAAAACACATTTTGTCTCCTAATTTAGGCATGTGTTTGCTTGCAATTCTGCTAATACAATGTATAGATCATTTTCAGTAATGTTTTATTGTCTACCTGCCCAGTAAAAACAATGCGTGGGTGAGACAGCGCCTTAAAAATAAAGCAATCAATTATCAGGTCACCAGTCATAGCAGACTCATAATCGCTTCCCTTTAACATAGAAACATAGAATGTGTGGGCAGATAAGAACCATTCGGCCCATCTAGTCTGACCAATTTTTTTTTTGAGTACTTTTATTAGTCCCCCGTTCCCGGTCTTATAGCTAGGATAGCCTTGTGTCTATCCCACGCATGCTTAAAATCCTTGACTGTGTTTACCTCTACCACTTCTGCTGGCAGGCTATTCCATACATCCACTACCCTCTCAGTAAAGTAATACTTCCTGATATTACTTTTAAATCGTTGCCCCTCTAATTTAAGAATATGTCCTCTAGTTGTGGTAGTTTTTCTTCTTTTAAATATACTCTCTTCCTTTACTGTGTTGATTCCCTTTATGTATTTAAATGTTTCTATCATATCCCCCCTGTTACGTCTTTCCTCCAAGCTATACATGTTAAGATGCTTTAACCTTTCCTGGTAAGTTTTATCCTTCAACCCATGAACCAGTTTAGTAGCCCTTCACTGAACTCTCTCCAAAGTATCAATATCCTTCTGGAGATACGGTCTCCAGTACTGCGTACAATACTCCCAGTGAGGTCTCACCAGTGCTCTGTACAATGGCATGAGCACTTCCCTCCTCCTACTGCTAATACCTCTCCCTATGCAACCAAGCATTCTGCTAGCATTTCCTGCTGCTCTATTGCATTGCCTACCTACCTTCAAGTCCTCTGAAATTATTACTCCTAAATCCCTTTCCTCTGATGTTGAGGTTAGGACTGTACCAAATAGTCTATATTCTGCTTTTGGGTTTTTACGCCCAAGGTGCATAATCTTGCACTTGTCCACATTAAATGTCAGTTGCCACTGCTCTGACCATTTTTATAGTTTAGCTAAATCATTTGCCATTTGGCTTATCCCTCCATGAATATCAACCCTGCTGCAAATCTTTGTATCATCAGCAAAAAGACATACTTTGCCAACAAGACCTTCTGCAATATCGCTAATAAAAATATTAAAGAGAATGGGTCCAAGAACAGATCCCTGAGGTACCCCACTAGTAACAAGACCTTGCATTGAATATACCCCATTGACTACAACCCTCTGTTGCCTGTCACTCAGCCATTGTCTAATCCATTCAACAATATTGAAATCCAAACTCAAAGATTTCAGTTTATTGATAAGCCTTCTATGTGCGACAGTGTCAAAAGCCTTACTGAAATCTAGGTAAGCAATGTCTACTGCACCACCCTGATCTATTATTTTAGTTACCCAATCAAAAAAATCAATAAGATTAGTTTGGCATGATCTCCCTGAAGTAAACCCATGCTGTCGCTGATCTTGAAATCCAAGCGACTTTAGATGTTCAACAATCCTATTCTTTAACAAGGTTTCCATTATTTTCCCCACTACTGAAGTAAGACTTACTGGTCTATAGTTGCCCGCCTCCTCCCTACTACCTTTCTTGTGAATGGGCACAACATTAGCTAATTTCCAATCTTCTGGAACTACTCCCGTTAACAATGATTGGTTAAATAAATCTGTTAACGGTTTTGCTAGTACACCACTAAGTTCTTTTAATAACTTTGGATGTATCCCATCAGGTCCCATCGACTTATTTGTCTTTACTTTAGACAGCTGAAGTAAAACCTCTTCCTCTGTAAACTTACATGCATCAAAAGACTCATTAGTCTTTTTCCCTAAATGAGGTCCCTTACCCTCATTTTCATTTGTAAAAACTGAACAAAAATATTCATTAAGGCAGTCTGCTAAGCCTTTATCCTCTTCTACATAGCATCCTTCTTTTGTTTTTAATCTAACTAATCCTTGTTTTACTTTCCTTTTCTCATTTATGTATCTAAAAAATGTTTTATCCCCCTTTTTCACTGACTGGGCTATAGTCTCTTCTGTGTGTGCTTTGGAAGCTCTTATAGCTTGCTTTGCCTCTTTCTGCCTACTCTTATAGATCTTTCTATCTTCCTCACTCTGAGTATTTTTATAATTACTAAATGCTAGCTTTTTATTTTTTTACTATTTTAGCCCCCTCTGCAGAGTACCACAGTGGTTTCTTCAATTTTTTGCTCTTACTGACAAGCCTTATGCAATTTTCTGTTGCCTTCAATAGTGCAATTTTTAGATAATCCCATTTCTCCTGGACTCCATTTAAATTGCTCCAGTCTGATAATGACTCCTTTACACCTAATCTAATTTTAGAAAAGTCTGTTTTTTTAAAATCTAAAACGTTTGTTTTTGTGTGGTGTGACTGCTTCACTGTTCTTATATTAAACCACACTGTCTGGTGATCACTAGATCCTAAACTTTCACCTACAGTAATATCTGATAACAAATCTCCATTTGTGAACACTAAGTCTAGTATGGCCTGCTTTCGAGTTGGCTCCTCCACTACTTGTTTTAGAGATAATCCCAGTAGGGAGTTTAGGATATGCGTACTCCAGGCGCAAGTAGCTGTTTTGTATTTCCAGTTCACATCAGGAAGATTAACGTCACCCATGATGATCACTTCTCCCTTCATTGTCATTTTAGCTATTTCCTCAACTAGTAGATTATCTAACTCCTCTATTTGTCCAGGGGGCCTATAAATCACACCTACCCGAGTTACCATATGATTACCAAATTCTAATGTAACCCAAACTGACTCTATGTTCGCCTCACTAACTTGTATTACGTTACATTTTAAGCTATCCCTCACATACAGGGCCACCCCTCCCCCTTTTTTACCTTCTCTGTCTTTTCTATATAAAGAGTACCCTGGTATTGATATGTCCCAGTCATGTTTTTCATTATACCATGTCTCAGTAACAGCCACTAAATCTACATTCTCAGTTGCCAATATTGCCACAAGTTCATGGATCTTATTCCCTAAACTGCGAGCATTTGTAGACATGACCCTAAGCTTATCATTTTTCAGCACACTGACTACAGGTAACTTCTGTACCTTTTTTGGGGGGGCAATTGGATTGATGTTTTATCGCCATTTTGCCCCCCTCTTTTAGTTTAAAAACCTCCTAGCAAAACCTCTGAACTGCTCACTGAGAACATTCGTTCCCTTTTGAGAAAGATGCAAACCATCTTTTTTGTACAGTTCCTTTCTTTCCCATAGTGAACTTCCATGAGAAACAAAGCCAAATCCTTGCTCCCGACACCATTCTCCAAGCCACAAGTTGAAGTCCCTAATACGCATCCGTCTATCATTCTGAATGTTATGCACAGGCATAACTTCAGAAAAGGACAGTGTGGACACAACCTGCCGTATATCATTGGCAAGAACACGAAAAGCTTCCTTCACCTCTGAAACCTCATTGCAAGCCAAATCATTTGTCCCTAGATGAACCAGTAGATCCAATTCTCCTTCCTGATTTGCTTGCTTAACAATATTAGAAATACGCCTCCTGTCTCTGCGAGCAGTAGCTCCAGGAAGACATCTCACTAAGCCAATACTGTCCAACTCTGCACCTCTTATGATAGAATCGCCCAACAACAACTGCTTTCTATCAGGACTCACCTTCTCCTTGCACACCTTAGCCACATAGGAGAGTGGTTCCTCAAACTCTGCATCTGAGCCTGCCTCCACAACACCACTGCACTCTGAAAGTGCTGAAAATGAATTCTGGACAGCCACAGACTGCGGGACATGCCTTTTATCCACAACTCTAAGCCTACCAGATCCAACAGTAACCCACCTGACATTCCTAGGAAGCCTCTGCGGCAATGGCCTCTGTGGCAGTGACTTCGCAACAGTCTCAGCCCGAGTTTGTTTTACAGATAAATTACAAATCTCGGACTTTTAATATGCAATCTCCTGCTGCAATCTTGAGAACTGTCTACAGATTAGACAGCCTCCAAACCTCCAAAAAATGCAATGTGAAACAAATGCAGAACAATTATCACAGTAAACCAAATCTTCCATTTTAAGAATTAAAATCAGAAAGATCTTTTCGTTTTGCTCACCTCTTGTATACCTCAGACTACCTCCAGAGTATCTCCAGAATATCTCTTAAATATACTCTTTGAAAAGCAGCTCTGAAAAGAGCAGCCAAGCTATTAAATTAGCCAAGCTAATTTCTACTATGCCTTATATACACACACCTACAAGCACCAAGGAAGGTTTTAACACCTGAGTGGGCCTATGCTAATTAGAACCAAACAATGACAAACACCTAAGTATTCAATTCAAATTCCTTAGCAATTTGAAGCAGGAAATCAGTACAAACCACCACACAATAACTTGACTAAATGAATCTTACTTGTATCAGTAGAAAAGAAGATCTCAGCAAGTTAAAAAATCAAGTCTGTCTCCAGAATATCTCTTAAATATACTCTTTGAAAAGCATCTCTTAGAAGAGCAGCCAAGCTATTAAATTCATTCATATTGGCCAGATGCAGAGCATTACCCTTTATTCTTTAAAAAAAAAAAAAAAAATAATAAAAAAAAAAAAATATATATATATATATATATATATATGGGCAGAGAAAGGAAATGTGATGTCATATTTAAATCTTGTCAACCCTTTGGTATACTGTAGTCATAATGATAATAATAATAAGACTGGTTGGCAACCCTACTGACTGAGTAACGTGGGATTTTTAGTTCGCAAATATCTGCAGTGCCAAGGTTAGCTATCAATGCTCTGGGTTCTAGTGGAGAGCATAAATGATCACCAACAGGGGTTTATTTACAAAAATGTAACTGAAGTCAGGCATTAACCGCCGAGTGGGAAAGATCACCAAGATGGGAGAAATTCTCCAGCTCGTCTATTAATATGTGTTTTTTTTTTGCACTTCCCCTATCAGTTCACTTACGTTTACTTTCTAGCGGATCCCATTGCTTTAATGATACAAGATTTAATACAAGAGATCATTTTGTTTCCTCTCCCCATAATCCTATGGTGCTATATATGATGCGAGGTCAAGAAACACACACTCCACTGGGATTCCTCTCTTAAAATGCTCTCCGTGACAATCCCTGCTGTTTTAACGATTATTTTTAGTTTGGCTCAAGTGAATGAAGTACATTCAGCGCGAACTTTTACGTGACAAAGTGATAAAAAAAAACGGAAAAAAAAATTACTTTCAATCTCTCTGGGAAAAAAATAGAGATTTTAGTTTAACAGTCAATCCCGTTTCTGTATTGCAGCATTATACAGGTTGTGCAGAGTAACATTATTAAGAATTTTGAAATGTTAGTCAAATTATTTGACTGATCTATAATCTCTTGAAGACAAGATTTTTTGGGGGGATTTTTTGTTGTGTGTGTTTAAGTGTAATGTCTCTTATTATTCAGTGTACTCAAATGATATATTGTTCTTTTTAATGAAATATATGGCTCTCTTTATATTCTATATCTATCTGTAAAATCAGAAACTAAGTAGATTTTTTTTTTTAATTGTCGGCACCCCTTGTGTGCTTTAAGGATTAATCCCTCCAGGATAATATTTTTATTTTGTATGTTCATTTGGGACAAGAGACATTTCACATCTTTACCTATGTGTGCGTTTAAACTAGTTTTTTTTCCCCCTGGGACTGACTCTCTCTCTGACTCTCTCTCTCTGACTCTCTGACCCTCTCTCTCTGACTCTCTCTCTCTCTCTGACCCTCTCTCTCTCTCTGACTCCTCACTCTGACTCTCTCTCTCTATCTCTCTGACCCTCTCTGACTCTCACTCTGACTCTCTCTCTGACTCTCTTTCTCTCTGACTCACTCTCAAACTCTCTCTCTCTGACTCTCTCACTCTGACTCTCTCACTCTGACTCTCTCTCTCTCTGACTCTCTCACTCTGACTCTCTCTCTCTGACTCTCTCACTCTGACTCTCTCACTCTGACTCTCACTCTCAGACTCTCTCTCTGACTCTCTCTCTGACTCACTCTCAGACTCTCTATCTGACTCTCTCTATCTCTCTCTCTCTGACTCTCTCTCTCTCTGACTCTCTCACTCTGACTCTCTCTCTCTCTGACTCTCTCACTCTGACTCTCACTCTGACTCTCTCACTCTGACTCTCACTCTCAGACTCTCTATCTGACTCACTCTCAGACTCTCTCTCTCTCTGACTCACTCTCAGACTCTCTCTCTCTCTCTCTCTCTCTCTCTCTGACTCTCACTCTGACTCTCTCTCTGACTCACTCTCAGACTCTCTCTCTCTCTCTCTCTCTCTGACTCTCTATCTCTCTCTCTGACTCTCTCTCTGACTCACTCTCTCTCTCTCTGACTCACTCTCAGACTCTCTCTCTCTCTCTCTCTCTCTCTCTCTCTCTCTGACTCTCACTCTGACTCTCTCTCTCTCTGACTCTCTCTCTCTCTCTCTCTCTCTCTCTCTCTCTCTCTCTCTCTCTCTCTCTCTCTCTCTCTCTGACTCTCTCTCTCTTTTTTAAGGAAACTTCATAACTGTAACTTGTACAAAAGGTTAAATGTGAGCTGGAAAGATTAGGGCAAGCCATGGAACATGTTACCTCATAAAATATATATTTTATTACATGAACATTTGTTTGGATGAAGATTATAAAATCATTGCACAGTTACTGTTTGACATGGTTCGTTATGATAGAAGAGATTAAACTCATCATTAACGTCTGCTATAGAATGCAGAGTACCAGTTGGCGATATCAGGAGGATATGTCTTATAGAGCTCCAATCCCTGGTGTAACTGAGCAGAAACAAGACTTAGAATGCAATATAAGAGATATCAGAGTGATACAGAAAAAGCAACACTTTCTTTGCATCCCAGACATGGGAAGACAGGGCTTAACCACTCACAGGTGCCAAGGATTCCTGGTAAGTCTTACATAGACTTCTCTTTCATGGCTCCCAAAAACTAACTAGGCTTGCTCTTGACACTAATGGGGCTATTCACTAAAGGTGAGTTGAGCAGCTGGTGAGCTGAAGTGAATAGCAGGTGAGCTGAAGTGAATAGCAGGTGAGCTGAGGTGAGTAGCAGGTGAGTTAAAGTGAATAGCAGGTGAGTTGAGGTGAGTAGCAGGTGAGTTGAAGTGAATAGCAGGTGAGCTGAAGTGAATAGCAGGTGAGCTGAGGTGAGTTGAAGTGAATAGCAGGTGAGTTGAAGTGAATAGCAGGTGAGCTGAGTTGAGATGAACATTCCATCTCACCAATTCAGCTATACATTGTGCATGAACAAACCTGATGAGATCACTTAGCGGGGGAACTAACCAGGTTTGTTCCTGCACAATGTATAACTGAATTGGTGAGATGGATTTCATCTCACCTCAACTCACCTGCTATTCACTTCAACTCACCTGCTATTCACCTCAACTCACCTTATAGTTAATAGCCCCATAAATGTGTGACATACCCCCCAACTGTCCTGCATTATGCGGAACAGTCCTGATTCGTGTCTGGTATAGCGCACATTGAAAATGCGGTGGCGCTGACCCTTGACCTCTGCAGCTCCGCCACCTGGCGTATCGGACTTCCAGGCAGTAAAGTTGGGAGGTACGGTGTGATGCAGTGCTCAAGACATTTGAAAGGCAGGATGTGTTATCTCAGAGACGGACCTAATGCTTTCAGCAACAATAAAGTGAATATCTTAAATACCCTAAAGTGTATCATTCAAGACCTCATCTAATAGTAGCCTCTTACCACGTCCTTCAAACATGAGAGCTTCCAGCTGAATGGGGAGAATTTTTCCAACTCAGCTACTTTGGCCTAAAGTTTGACATTCTCACCTCAATTCCCTGCAGTTATCTCTTTACTGAATAGACCCTTTGGTCAGTTCGCAGCTATGGGAGTCAATTTCAAGGACATGAGTTTATAATATGCCATTGAATACCATAGGCTGCAAAATTTATTTAAAAAACAGTCATAAGTGATATTTTATCTCGGGTTCTTGGGAGAGCTAGATGTAGATGCTCTATCACCGCCACCCCCCCCCCCCCCCCTTCCCATTTAAAGAGAAGATCATGATTAAAATAAAATTGAGGTTCCTGCAGTTTCTAAGGTTACTTTAAGGTATATACAATCATATTCAGCTTTACATAAACATTTTCACAAACATTTTATACATCTTAGTGCCGGAAGTTGCTTCCTGTAGGCTCATCGTGCTGTGATGAACAGATGTTACCCAAGAGCAGGGTTACCCAAGAGCAGGGTTACCCAAGAACAGGGTTACCCAAGAACAGGGTTACCCAAGAGCAGGGTTACCCAAGAGCAGGGTTACCCAAGAACAGGAACCCATGCTAAGCTAGATACGCTCAAACAAGAGAGCCATGAGAGTGTCACCACTGTATAACAATATACTTTGGCTACCTATTTCCTTTAAGGAGCTTGAGCAAAGAATTGCAAAGCTTAAACAATATTCAGGGTCTAGTCAATAAAGAGAGAATTGCAAAGAACTGAGACAAGAATTTCAAACTTAAGGCCAAAGGAGACGAGTTAGGAAAATTCTCCCCATTCCGCTGCATTGGAGAATTTTTCTAACTCGGCTACTTTGGCCTCAAGATTCAAATTCCCGTCGAAACTCCCTACAATTGAATAGACCGTTTCATTTTATTGGCTTCCTACCGGAATGTAGCTGGCTACAGATCAGTAAGGTTCAGGTCTTTCTGAAGTCTAAACCCGGTTCTTTTTTTAACCAAAAGATCCAGTAACAAATTAAAATCTAAACCTGAGATAATCTTTGTTTTGCTTTTAACACTAATCAGTCACTGCTACAAGTCAAATCTAAGGCTAAATTTAGAGCATACTTTCATTTATCTCAAGTTCTTACTCTCTTTTTTTCTCTCTAATGCCCGTGACTAAATTCTGGCTTGGTTAGAAAATAACATACTTCCAGTATTTTGTTAATGAATACCCTCTCTTGTGTTTATTATGCAAAGTCCATTGGGATATTGTTTTAATACATTTTGGAATATTAAGTAATATTTTACTTTTAACCCTATTGAGCTGTTGACCATTTCATCTGTTATAACAATAAGGGGTGTCACGGAAGCCCCACGTGAATTTAACTGCTTTATATGTTGTGTTCATGTTGTGTGCACTGCATAATTGTCCTTCCCTGTGTGATTAGTTAGCCGTCCAGTGGTGCCATGGTTTAAATGGATTAACTGTCTGGTCCTAATCTAATTATGTTACTACTGTTTCAGCAAACTGTTATCTAGACCTTCAGTTGTATATAAGTTATGTCATTTGTACCATAAATGTTCTCTGTTTTAAAACCTCTATACTGGTTTTGCCTGGTACTTGGGGGTCTTCATGGATTGTATTGTGGGGGTACCGGGACGTGGTTTCTCTACTACTGACGGAGGTACCCTGTCGGGGTACCAAGGAGTCTGTCAAAAGGGGCATTACAATGTGTGACATTTAAAGTCTAATTGAGGGAAGAGACTGCCAGAACTCCTTTTTAAACTCACCTTTGACTATAAAATGCCCCTGCCAAGTCTAAGGACTAAGTAGCCAAACTGGAAAAGTTCTCCCATTAATCTATACTTTAAACTCTGCTATTTGGGCCTTAAGTTTGCAATTCCCTTGTCAATTCCATATTTCATGAAAAATGTCCTTAGTGTGGCAGGTGCAACACAGGAGTGGTTACAGAGCTTATACTCTGCCATGGCTGTGCACGTGACAGAAATCCTTTATGAGGGAGCAGCCATTTTGTTTCCCCAAGTGGGAATCCATACGCATGCCCTCCAACTGTCCTGCATTACGGGGGGGGGGGGAAAGCCTTGATTCGTGACAGTGGAGCATGTATCTCGAAAAGCGGGACAGAGGTAGAGCTCAGAGGTACAGTGGGATAGACCCCGTCTAATTGGGATTGTCCCACGCAAAGCGTGGGGGGCGTATGTGACACTTAACATTCCAAGCACCACCATCCCGCTTTAAAACGGGCCAGAAGGTTGGTGGCATGCATGCATGTTCAGCAAGACCAACTTGGCCAGTAGCTTGGTCAGGAACCCTGATCAAGGGCCCCTCGGCTTCCTATCGGGTAGTCTACACTTTCAAGATAAATGGAGGCTGAGAGTGTTGCTTCAGTGCTTTTCATAACATGCCAGTGATAAAAGTCCACGTTTTTTCCTTATCTGTAATAAATAAAGCCATGTGTGTGTTGACGTTGGCTGTACCCTTATTTCAAAGGCTTGGCGCAGGCAGAGAAAATGCGAGGAGAATGTACTGCACGTCTGCTTTGGTCTTTCATAAAACGTCCACAATATTTTTCAAATATTAAACTCTATTAACTGCTTTGCTGCTGAACACTATCATTAGCAGAGGCATTATTAAACCCAGTCAAGAGGCCTCCCCCCCCCCCCCCCCCCTGCAAAACTCCACAATTTATAGTGCTATCCCCATCGCAAAGGATTCTGGGCAGACAAATTAGGCAAAACAAAATAAATCACCTTTTACACCTTTGTATAGGGTTGCGTTGAGTCCTCTTTTACCAAGACATGCCCTCTTTTTGAGGACCATTTAATCCGAACGGATAATGTCTGGGTTGGCGGGTAGCGCTCCTACTAAAGATGAATCATTAACATGCTGCATATTAATGTTTTAAAAAAAAAATGCTACCGGCAAACTAAGGGGGTACCGGATGTCCTGGCTGGGGAAACCAAAAAGATCTCCCCTCACTAGTCTGCATTTTGAGGATGGCAGTCAGTCCATGTCTGTGCTCTCCCCAAACATTCTCGTAGGCTATCTTGCGTTCCCCACGCGTCAAGAGCATAGAGGTCAGGGGACTGTCTTCCAAATATTAATGCATATTAATGTGCTTTCGAAGCACTTTAGAATGCATGTTTTACATTTCACAATGCTTAAAATATAAAATACTTACAGCTAGATGAAATTGTGAAATTACAGCAGTTTGCAAGAAACCAGGACTGCCCACACTAGCTGAGTAAAAGTAATTTCCTTTTTTTTGCCTCACGTGTTCTACCACAAAGTCTGTGAACTCAGAAGTTCCCATCAGGTGAACTGCGCATGCGCGCAATCTCTCTATAGTGATGTCATCAATGTGTTTCACTGTTAAGAGACCCTACTACCCTACTTGTGTCTACACAATGTATTCTATTCAGGAGCACAGGAAGACACTACATTTCAGAAACTTTATATGCTCAGTGTCTATATAATCATTGCTGATGCACATGCAGTACACATACAGAGTAATCACTGGGGGAGGGCTTGAGTCACATATTAAAAATGTGATTTATACAGAATGCCTGCATCAAATCACACTGGGAAAAAAAAGCCTGTTCACTATACAAGCAGTGATCTTCATCTTGCACCAAAGTGAGTTTGGGGACTAGACTGTCCCTTTAAGTAAAAGTTCTTTACACTGCACATTATACACAGCAGCTCTCTTGCTTCAGCTGGCATTGGAATATGAGCTATCACATACACTGTGTGAATGAACCATTAAGTACCAGAGGAGGAGCGTGTCACAGCGGCTATTGACCTGTGAGTGGCTGTCACTGGGAAGAAGAGGGAGGATGCTCTGTGCTCTCTGGATTATCAGATAAGAGCTTTCTATAGAGCTCTGCCGTGTGTTAACACGTTGCACAGCTTCATTTCTGAAACATGTTGTTTTTTTCTGTGCTCCGTTCTGCTTCTATAATGCAGCGTATGAAAACTGGATCCGTACACGCACATGAAGCAGTATTTCTGAGCGGCTTTGATCTGATTAGCAGCTTCCTTTCACTTGCCTGGTTACAGATAAGAGACGACATCTGTGAAGTCTCTCTAACCGAGGGATGCTAAGTGGCAGCGAATGTGTTGAGCCAAGTCATGACGGGTTTGCTAATATATAAACATATCATATCCCAACAGTGGGACAGTCATGATTCAGATCTACTATCTCGTGGACCTGACTTCACCCGACAGTGTACTGATTCTATGGGATACTGCACATGACTGCGAGTTTTACTGCTGTGGAGCTCTGTGATACACTTATACACTGAGCATTACTGTGAGTTTTACTGCTGTGGAGCTCTGTGATACACTCACACACTGCACATTATTGTGAGTTTTATTGCTGCAGAGATCTTGGATACACGCACATACTGCACATTACTGTGAGTTGTATTGCTGTGGAGCTCTGTGACATACCCACATACAGCACATAACTGAGTTTTATTGCTGTGGAGCACTGTGATACACTTATACACTGAGCATTACTGTGAGTTTTACTGCTGTGGAGCTCTGTGATACACTCACACACTGCACATTATTGTGAGTTTTATTGCTGCGGAGATCTTGGATACACGCACATACTGCACATTACTGTGAGTTGTATTGCTGTGGAGCTCTGTGACATACCCACATACAGCACATAACTGAGTTTTATTGCTGTGGAGCACTGTGATACACGCACATACTGCACATTGCTGTGAGTTTTATTGCTGTGGAGCTCTGTGATACACTCACACACTGCACATTGCTGTGAGTTTTATTGCTGTGGAGATCTGTGATACATGCACACACTGCACATTACTGTGAGTTTTATTGCTGTGGAGCACTGTGTTACACGCACATACTGCACATTGCTGTTATTTTTATTGCTGTGGAGTCTGTGATACATGCACACACTGCACATTACTGTGAGTTTTATTGCTGTGGAGATCTGTGATACACTCACACGCAGCACATTACTGTGAATTCTATGGCTGTGGAGTCTGTGATACACTCACACACTGCACATTACTGTGAGTTTTATTGCTGTGGAGTCTGTGATACACTCACATATTTCACATTACTGTGAGCTTTATTGCTGTGGAGCCTGTGATACACTCACACACTGCACATTACAGTGAGTTTTATTGCTGTGGGGCTCTGTGATACACTCACACACTGCACATTGCTGTGAGCTTTATTGCTGTGGGGCTCTGTGATACACTCACACACTGCACATTACTGTGGGCTTTATTGCTGTGGGGCTCTGTGATACACTCACACACTGCACATTACTGTGAGCTTTATTGCTGTGGGGCTCTGTGATACACTCACACGCTGCACATTACTGTAAGTTTTATTGCTGTGGGGTCTGTGATACACTCACACGCTGCACATTACTGTGCGTTGTATTGCTGTGGGGCTCTGTGATACACTCACGCACTGCACATTACTGTGAGCTTTATTGCTGTGGAGTCTGTGATACACTCACACACTGCACATTACTGTGAGTTTTATTGCTGTGGAGTCTGTGATACGCTCACACACTGCACATTACTGTGAGCTTTATTGCTGTGGGGCTCTGTGATACACTCACACTGCACATTGCTGTGAGTTTTATTGCTGTGGAGTCTGTGATACACTCACACTGCACATTGCTGTGAGTTTTATTGCTGTGGAGTCCGTGATACACTCACACACTGCACATTACTGTGAGTTGTATTGCTGTGGGGCTCTGTGATACACTCACACACTGCACATTACTGTGAGCTTTATTGCTGTGGGGCTCTCTGATATATTTATAGATCAAATAGAGCTGTAGAAGATCTACCTCATGCTCTACCATGAATTCAACATTACAGTTCACCCCAATCCTGAGCTGTGACATCTGGGAGGGAAATTCCTTTCCCACAGAGGGCATCATTAGACCTGTTTAATATCCTGAAACAAGCATTCCACTGTGCACTGCAGGCGGCATCGTTAACCTGGAGCAATCAGCGCTTCAAAGACACCCATAGCATAAAATCCAGTGGAAATAAATAAACTGGTTGGAAATCTTACCTGTAAATGCCCATATTTATTAGAATCATATACGGTACAGCTCCTTGCCATGGCTGTTACCTATAGTGTGCTTAGTGTAGTACTAATGCTTTCTTCCAGTATGATCTGGAATATTGTGGGTTCATTTGCACTGTTATAATATAAAAGTCGCATGTTTGCGGAAGCTGGCGTAGTTTGGAACATTAAGGAGACTTACACATGTATAGAAGACATTAGGAGTTCATCGAAATGTGACTGTCAAAGTATTAGCTACAGTGGACGAAAAATAAGGTTTTTAAATAATTACTGTACTGTGTAAAGTAAAATAAGCAGATATGAATTCTTCCCAACTGAAAAAAGTAAAAAAAGTGTAACAGGATTATTTCTGTTGCTATAGCAACAGTCCTGCCTATCTCCCCTTACTTATTAGATGTCTAGAATTTAGAAGCCCCGATGAAAATACTTTTCAATGTAAAACTACAGGAGAACTGTGAATTTGTAAACCAAAAATAAGTGTATTTCACATCTATGTGTCCAATACACTGAGAACAAATATGGCGGAACTACCCATTTCAGCTTGAAATACTAATTCTCAAACCAGGAACGGCGGATGGGCCACACCGATCCAGAGCTGCCAACTGTTGGGATCACAGTCCTGCTATCTGAATGTGCTGTTCCGATTCTCTTTGACATCGGAGATAAAGGACAGTCTAGGCACAAACAAATATAATAGACATGCCGCACTTGGATAAACAAAGTGTGCCATCACAACCAATCCAGAGCACTCCACCGACACGCCCCCTCTGATGCCCCGCCCTCTCGAGTCGCTTTTTGATAGAGAAAAAAGCAGGGGCATATAGTTATTCCATCCATACGCCAGGCTAATCCTGCTGACTATCGTGACAGACAAATAAAGAGAAATAAATACTATATATTGTGGTTTTATAATGTAAACAGGTTTCTTACTTCTGCACATAATAACTTCATGTCTGGTCTCCATACTTGTGCATTTTAATTGGTTATAAACAAATCCTTTCCAATTGCATTTTACCCCAAACCACCATAAAAGTGGTTTTGGCTTGGCTTTAAGATATTTTTGGCCTTTATATTATCTTCATTCTACATTTTAGGATTAGGTCCCATTTCCCACACTTCTGTGCTCCAATGAAATCCTAAAAAATGTATCATTTTGGAACTGTCTGGATTTCGCACCCAGGAATATTCTCACAAGAAAATAAATTTTTATTAATAATTTGTTTTTTAATATGTTCATCAGAACTGGATGTTTTGCTAAAACATTATTAAGACACCATGAATTGTCTCCACCATTTTATATTGTTTTGGTATGGAAGAGTCTAATGTAGACCTCTTTGGAATTTCATGATTGGTTTTTATCCCTCCTTTCCCAGCTTGCTTTCGATGAAGGCAGATGACTCCTGTAGAAGTCCAGTAATAAATGTGCCTGGTGTCCACTAACCAGGTCAAGTGTCAGGATTCTAAACTGACCTTCCGACTGATGTATTTCAAAGTCCTAAATGTTGTGCTTATATACCTCCTGCCTCCTCTAGAGCCCTAGCTGTGTTTGCTTGTAATCCTTCCCCTCTGTTTGGTGTCAGGTGG